>PVHX01006602.1:0-99022 GCA_004024805.1 Geosciurus inauris | reverse complement strand
ATCTGTCCATGATTGGAGAATTGCTTTCTCTGATAAAACCTTTATGTCTCCTGGTAAAGGAGAAGATGTAGTATGACAAAGAGCTTTGCCATTTGGTGACAGAGGGGGATGTCTTCTGTATGTTGCAGTGAAATTCGTCAAGTGCAATTTCGTGCCATCTTTCCCGAGGTCTTCAATGCATCCTACTGGTGTGCAGGCTAAAAATAAAGCACAGACTAAATAAATGTCAGTTTTCATGGCATTTGTGATCCTAAAACATAATACTTCATTAATCTGGCTGAATCCTGGGACTGGTAATGAAATTCACATTTCCAAGTTAGTATGATCACTGAGATATTGTGACTTAGTGATAAATGACATGTGATCTGAGTTCTAATCTTGGATCAACTATTTACTGACACAGTCACTGCTTCAGGAGTCACTTTCCTTGTCTGCAAAATGGATGCAGTAATCACATCCTTCCTGTGTCAGAGCTATTAAGACATGAAGAATCACATACTTTAAAAAGTTATAGATGAATACAGTTAAAATACAAATAAAGATGCTGTTCTAGGCCATTAATGTGACTAGTAAAGGCTTGGAGATCATTTGTGTGCAAGTGAGGGCTGAGAAAGTTTTCTTAAGTTTTAGTTAAATATAATATTCCTTTGCTTATTCAAGGTTTTTCTCCATGGGTATTCCTATAGTAAAATTTGTTTTTTGGAGAAATAATTCTACTTTAAATTGTTAAGGGCCAAATGAAGATTTAATATACATTCAAAGGCTTTTTATGGATAAAGCAGTTTAAATAAAAATTGTAAATTAATTCTATTTCTTATTAATAGACATGTAAGGGCAACTGTAAATTCTGTGGTCACAATACAGGTCAAGTTTTTAAAACGAAAAAAAATATGTTTAATACACATGCAATAATGACTTAAGAAGGAGACCACCTTATTTGGCCATAGCCAACACATTGGTAATATGGGTTTCTCTACTTCTTACTTAACTTACCAGGGTTAAAAGATAAATGTATATTAAGCTCAAAGATGGCGAACTGTAAAGGCTTGACTGTACATAGTTTAGGATAAACTGTGAACCACGTTATAAAATAAGTTTATTGTCTTTTCTCTTGGGAAGATGAATGGGGGTTGGAAGAGAAATGGAATTAATGTTCAGCTTCTGGACAAAGGGACTACACAGGTCAGAAAAATAGAAAATAAAAAAAAAAAGCCCAGTGATTTATACTCTTACTTCTGCCTATTCCTCAAAACAATGAGCTCTGTGGTAAGGAGTAGTGACTTTGTGCCTGCCACTGTCAAAGGAAATATGCTGGTGAATTTATAGGCCCCAGCATCAGAAGATATATCATCAACCAGCTGTGAAGGAACAATAGATACACCACTTCTAAGCTCTTCTCCTTTTCTCCTTTATTATTTTTTAGAAGTTAGTATTTACTATGTGAACAAAGAACCACACTGAAAACTGTGCAAAATCATTGTGTCCCTTTAAAGAAAGGTCTTATTTCTACCCTCTATGTAGTTTTTCATATAGAGACCACAGAACACCATATTATTTTGCTTCATAAGTAACCAGCTCTCCTAAACTAAAAGGAATTCTGAATTCAATTTTTTCTTTACTAAGAAACAGTCCTGAGAAAAGCTTATTTATAAAATACAGTTCTCTCAAGACAATGAGAATGCAAATAGCAATTTTAAATTAGGTGATGATTTTTTTTAAAAGTCATATTTCTTTAAAAGTAATATTCAAATTTATAGCACAGAACTTTTTTGAAATAAAACTATTATGTACTACTAGGCACAAATGCATTGATTTTTCTCCATGGTATTAAAAACAGCTTTGGCAAATTAGCTAACATAAAAACATAAAAAAGTTTCATTGGTCAAGCAGTTACAAATATGAAAGGCAAAGCAATGAAAAGTCTTGGATGACGAAGATTGAGTGAATCACTTAGCTTCCCATCTAATAAGCTGTCCTGATTACAAAGAAAAATTAAGTTCATAAAAAATGCAAACAATGAATCAAAGTCATTGTTTTGAAAATAACTTGAAATGCTAGGTCTCTGGTACATTCTGTAGCACTGGAATGAAAAATTGCTTTTGGGCTTTTTAAAAAAAATATATGAAGTAGTTGCGGTAAAAGGTCAACTAGAGCAAACTTAACACCTCAGCCTTATACACACAAGCAACACTTGGCTGAGAAAAGCCACAAGGGGAAAAGAATACAGTACTGAAGAAAAAACACATCAGCAACACCTTTATGTGTGAAGTTGACCAGTATGAGACTGAAGCCAAAGCAGAGAATGGGTAGGCTGCGAACACACTGCATATACCTCGGCTTATCAAACTCATTTTATGAGATTTTGATAAGATACGATAGCTAGCTGCTCTTCAAGCAGTTAAGCGGGAATCAGTAGTTTCCGGTAAATAGTAACTTGCCTTTCTTGATTGCAGTTGGGGTTTTCAGTTTTCGTAGTAGTTCAGCTTGTACTTGAGTCACCAGATGTAAATTGGACATTTCTCTCTTTAGTTCCCAGTATGCATGTTGCATATTATCACTGAAATATAATTTTTTAAAAAAAGAAGTTAGTATTCATCATTCTTTTTATGGACAAAAAAGAGTAACTTTAAAATAGAAGCAAGCAGATGTACATTTCTGCTCCTGTTCTGTGATAATGTAAATTAAAAAAACTGAAAGATAATTAGGACATTATAAGTGAAAAGATCTAAGAATAATGTCCTCCTGTTGTCTAGCAATAACTAGATATTATAACAATATTATAACAATAACATTGTCTAGCAATTAATTGTACTGCATTAAACAATGTTAAAAAAAGAAATATTCTAACCACCGAGTTTTCCTACGGGTTTCATAACTGATATTTTATTGTAGCCTATCATGTACACTGGTGTTAATATAATTTATAAGTAATAAAGAATATGCTTGTATGTAAATTGGATCAATAATAAAGTTATAATCATAAATGCATTTAAAATTTGTATTTATCTTTTGATTATTTTGACATTATAAATTGAAGTGATCTGTAAATTGCTAAATATATTCCCAAGTCCACATTAAAATAAAATTTAGGTTTCACACATTACATTCTTTATGTTTGACTGGGTTGTCTCATACTGTTGGTTCTAAACCAATGTGACATGACAGCATAAGACATGAAGAGCCAGATGATTTCCTCATAAGGAAAAAGAAGCTACAGAGGGAGGATTATATGAAACAAATAAAAACTTCAACATTTTTATAATTAAAAGTATTTTATCTCAGGGCTCAGTGGTATAGCGCTTGCCTAGCATGCGTGAGGCACTGGGTTTGATTCTCAGCACTGCATATAAAAAAATAAAGATCCATCAACAACTAAAAAAAATATTAAAAAAGTATTTTATCTCAATTGTTTGAAGAAATATAAATTATTTTAAATCTGATTTTTAAAGGTTTTATTTTCCATTATTTGGATACTCATGACTATCTTCTTTAGATTTTAATTGTAAACTAAATAGATTGAAATCTTCAGCACATATTCTTAGTTTGTTGTATAAGAGTACACAATATTAAATATAAAAATAGTTGATCTCTTAGCATCCAAAGAACCATATTGCTTTTTAGAGATACAGTATAATTTCAGTAGTAAGGAAATCAAGCTAAAAAAAACATGTCACCTCTTGCTTCAGTTTTTGCCTGGCCATAGAAAAAACTTAAACTTCAAGGTGATAACTCTCTTAAAAATCTAAATTTAATATCCTAATTACAGAAGCAGCACATATATCAATTATTTTGAATTGTGTAATGTTAAATATCCTTTTTGTTAAAATATTTTCATTCTATTTAGACTACAATTCTTTCAAAATCGTAGCACAACAAACTTTATATTGATTTGCAGAAAAATCTGTTGTGAATGTCACTGGATAACCTTTAATCCAGTACAAATGACAGTACTTTTTGCAGATTTTTGAAAGGTATGAAATATTTACTTTATAAAAATTAACCACTTCTATTTCACCAGTAAATGTATGAGATGTTTGCTACAATTAATATTTTACACAGGATACAGTTTTAGTGTGTACAGAATTGTTGGTTTCTTGGTCCAATTCTGGGCATTTGGTATATTTTCCAAAGAGCTACTCACACAATAAAGCACTTAGTGTAATCACTGCACATGTGCTAATTCGCGCACACAGTCATGACATTAAAAATACAGTTTAAAAACAGTTTACTATTGGTATGACGTGGTAAATGAATAACTGACTTGGATAAAACACCCGATAGTGTTAAGAGTACTGAAATACCAAGCACATTTAATAAGTCAAAACAGCTAGGCATATGAACAAATATAAGGGTGTTAACACAGTGTCTAATATATATTTTTAAATTCAATTTAATTAAGGCTGCTTAAAAATTAGATTAAGTTGAATACTGGTTCACCATGATTAACACACATCTCATCATTTTGTCTTTTGCCCTTTATGTCACCTGAACTGAAAAGTATAATTACAAAAAATTTAAGACCATTAGTAAATATAAGCTCTCCCTCTTGTGGATAACAAAGTAATCACAGTTAGTGCTACCTACAGTTAATATTAAAATGCCAGTCTTCAAAATGTTTAAGATTTTATTTTTATTTCTATTAACTTGAACAAAGTGTTTAAACCATTAATTGTTAAAAAAGCCAAGTTGTTATCTCTCAAATTTTTAGCAGGGTTCCAACTAATCCTGGTTTGTTATTAGGTATTTTATCTAGGTAGTTGTGAGACCTACAGAAAAAAACATGTATTATTTTAATGTTGAAGAATTTTCATACCTTGAAATGCTTAGTCGTTGGAGATCTCTGCTCTTCATACTGTCTTCCTGAGGTAGATCCTGTCATTTGTTTAAAAAAAATGAAAGTTGAAAAGTTATAATCATTACATTCTGTTTATTCTCAGTTCAGTATTACCAGAGAAGTTCCAAATTTTATAGAATGCACCTACAATTGAATAGCATAAAACTAATTTCATATCCAATCTTAATAAAATACCACCAAGTTATCACAAATATTTCTAAATTACTTTCAATTATTTAGAGAATATTTTAATTTTCTTTAGAAAATAAAATTTCTCTCATGTAAAAGAACTTGGAGTCCTACAAATATATCTTTGAACAGATCAATGTGAAGTCTATTCAAAATAGTACATATAACATTACCACATTGCTGATTATTCAAAGTACATGTGAATGAACTTCCTGAGAAATTTAAAGTTTTGAGTATTTCATCTTTTTGTATTATTACAAAAAAGTACCAAAAACATTTTTTCCAGCTATTGTCTAACAAAAGGATTGCTCTAATATTCAAAGACTGATTACAGCCAGTTATCAGTTTGTGAGGCTCTGAAAGCAGCGGTGGATTTGTTTTCTAACTCATGTACTATAGGAGTCTTAGGGGGCCCATGGCTACAAATTCTTGGGAAATAATATTCAAATTATGTAGTGTTTGTATACTATAGTACTTCTCAGAACCTTTAATTTACAATAACACAGTCTGAACCTCTATATGGGCTATTTTTAGGGACTTTAGACATCTACTATAAAAACCCAATTTCTATCGACCCAGAGTTTCTATACTTCTTCAGCCACAGAGTTTGTGTTTCTCAATAAGAGCAACTGTTTGAATATAAATGCTGGAATACTGGGGGATAAAGAAAACCTAGAAGTGGAACTACCCCTGAAACCTTATCTCACTAACGCCAAACACTAATGGAAAGAATTCTAACAAAATACTTGAAAACAAAAATGAAAACCCTAGCTGGGTGTGTTGGCACATGCCTGTAATTCCAGTGACTTGGGAGGCTGAGGCAGTAGTTCAAAGTCAGCCTCAGAAACTTAGCAAGGCCCTAAGCAACTCAGTGAGACTCTGTCTCTAAAGAGAGTATAAAAAAGGGATGGAGATGTGGCTTAGTAGTTAAGCGCCCCTAGGTTCAATACCTGGTAGTAAAAAAAAAGAAAAGAAAGAAAACCCTAATATGTCTAAGTAGGATGCTATTACACATTCCAGAAGATATTATAAAGTACATTTAATGAAAGTATAACCTTAATATTTGTATATTTGGCTGTAATAAGTATAAGCAAATTTATTGATGTAAATATAAATTTCTTTCTTGTATTATTCTAAGATTCCCACATCCAAGATGATTCTAAAATCAGCAAAACCTCTGAAATATAATTTAAAAGAGCATCAAGATTTCACAACATCAAGATTTCAATTTGGAACCTTTGATATTGTTATTTTTACTCTTCTTTTCCTCAGTTCATTTCTTTATTTGTGAACATTTTTACTTCATAGCCTCTATCTACCACTTAATAAATGCTTGAAAATGGGGACCATGTTTTAAATTTTCCCCCCTCCCTTATCTCACCTTCAACCCTTAAAAATTACTTGTCTCTAATTTCATCATAAAAAAAACTTTATTCATTTAATGTTTCTTCCACTATAAATGTCTGGGTTTTTTTTTTTTTTTTGGTGATCTGGTTGCTTATAATAGATCTAAACTAAAAGCAAATTCACTCCCTAGCACCACCTAGTGGAAAAGAGTAACTAATAGTAACCAAAACCATCCCCCAGGCTCTCAAACATAGAGACCTAAAAGCACTGCTTCTCTGGATGACCTTTATTGAGTCTTCTTGAGAAGATTTGCTACTCACTACATTAAATTCTGGGCACTATGCTAACTGCTTTATATACAATAATTTAACTTTCATGAAAAACATAGGTACTTAACATCTAGAGAAAACAAATTTCCTAACGAGTTAAATGAAGTTCCTAATTTTACAGTTAATAAGCAGCACAACTATGAGCCAGACTTCTAAGATTCTGTGGCACTGCTTCCTACTCTACAATGAAATATTCACCATGTATAAAAGTCATTGTTATGGTTTAGACGTGGTATTCCCCAAAGCTCATATGTGAGACAATGCAGGAAGATGTGGAGGTGAAATGATTGGGTTATGACAGCTTTCACTCTATCAGTGAATTAATTCCCCGATAGGGATTAACAGTGGTAAGTGAAAGCAGGTGGGGTGTGGCTGAAGGAGGTGGGTCATTGGATTGTGCCTCTGGGTTTATATTTTATCCTGGTAAAGAGCTCTCTCGCTCTCTCTCTCTCTCTGCTTCTTGGTGGCCATGTCCTGACCTGCTTTCCTCTACCACACCCTTCTGCCATGATGTTATGATGCCTTAGCTTGAGCCCCTTGGGCCACCTATGGACTAAAACCTCTGAAACCATAAGCCCCAAGATAAACTTTTCCTTCTCTAATTGTTGTTGTTAGATCTTTTTGGCCATAGTAGCAAAAAAGCTGACCAAAACAGTTATATAAATAATTTCAAGAAGAATATGTATACTAACAATTGTAACTCAGAGCTTCAAGGTACAAATTCTTTCTTGCAAGCCCATTTTTAAAAAAGAAGCCTCTCAGTGACTATGGTAATGAGGCTTATGGAAATGATGCTGGAAACTTTTGAAAAAGAGTAGCATGTGGCCAGCCACAAATTCAAAGCTGGGAAAATCAACTTCCAATGTCAAGTAGGAAAAACAAAAAACACTGGCTTTTTGTTGGTTCTAACAGGAATTGACGGTGATTTTTGCAGTGTTTCCCCTTTACCAGAGGTAGGGGCTCCAAAGGAAGTTCTTATGGCTTGGTTCAGAGGAATTCTTCTGGTTATAGCCAAGGCAGAATACTGTGTTATTCTTATCCTGGCTCATTCTTATCTGGTGGTCACCTCTGATAGATCACATTATAGAAGAGAGAAGTATTAGCTCCATCTATGAACACTTGGGATTCAAGGGCAGAGTCCTGGTTGCCAGTCAGAAGTATAGGAGATAATTCTTCTTTTAGATAGTAGGATCCCAGAGGAACATGGAATAGCAGACATAGTTCCTTAATAGTACTGGAATGCTTTGGTGGTCAAAATGGTTGATCTGAGGATTATTTAACTGATTACATCTAGCTGAAATACATGAATACATGAAATGATTATTTCAGGCTACTAAGCTTTTCAATTTCTTTCAATAACTATTTCACATTTTGCATGTGTTACAGTGCTCTCATGCTCCCCTGCCTCTTTATCACTACCTTTCATTCTGAGTACTGTCTGCCACCTGAAAACACATGGCCATGCTTATTAGAGCTTAATGTATATTATTAGTAAACACACTCCTGGGAAGGACCTGAGAGTCAGCTTATGTTTTATTGAATGACTTTAGGCTAATTACACACTATAGCAGCTTGGCAGGTTTGGTTCTTTCCCAATACTTGAATTCTTGGCTATTTGCTCATAGTTAATGTTGCCCTTAAAAGTATTAATCTTCTGGAAAGAAATAGACTACAGTTTTTTTTGTTGGTAGTAGGTTTTTTAAAAAAAGAATTCTAAAAATCAACTTGTCATTTGCAATGTTTAAATCAAATTATTAAGTTAAATAAAATGGGAAACTTAAAATCTTAGTTCTCTTTAAACTTTACAGAAAAAAAAGGAAACTGAAGGAAAGGGAGTTTGAAAGAATAGTTACAATAAATAATCTGGTAAGCCTTTTAAAAACAAGTCTTTTTAAAAAATAAAATTATATAATTCTGGGGTCAGGCCAAGAAGTATACAATATGTCCAATATTAGCAGAAATGATTAAAGGAGAAGATAACATGACTTTTTGGGGAATGAATTCATTAGTAATTACAATTAATAATAGATCTATAGTTTAATACTTAGTGATCAATCATACATATGATGCCCAAAGAATTTGGGCAAAAACATTATTAATTTCCCAATTAACAATTTTATAGTACCATTTGTTTGGCTTTTTGCAGCTCAATTTTAAGATCATTACATTCTTTCCTCATCAGTTCCAACTCTTGTTCCAAACCATGGATCTTCAGGTCACAGCTCAACTTTTCCACCTCCCAGTTTGATGAAGGTGGATTCAAATTCCTCATCACTACAAAAAGGATGGATATAAAAATTGTTATCTTTGCCTTTTGCATTGACTGAAATTCTAAAAATGTTACACTGATAAAATGTAGATAATAAAAAATATAACACACATACAACCACAGTTTTGTTTAAAAAAAATAGCAATTACTTTCAAAGATCAATACAATAAGAATAAGCATAAATTTGTCAATATGGAATTTTAAGATACCACCACACTCATCAAGCAAATGCTGAAATGTAGACATATCAGTAATCTGTTTTGTATAAGCCAAAGTTAAGACAGTGACAAAAATAATAAATTGAGACTCAGCTAAATCACTCCATCTAGTCCCTTCAAAAAGAATACAGTTTGACCAACAGGTCCAGGACATGGTGTCAAAACAATTTTGTTCATGAACATTATGCTACACAAACTTAAAACAACTGTACAACACTGCTTTATCTTTGACTTAGTACTTTTAGTCTTTCCATCTATAAAAAACCTAACCAATTACCATAAGAGATTTCGTATTAATTTTCTTTTCAAAGATCTCTCAGAAGCCTATTACTATTCTTCAGTTTATTTCATGAGAATGTTCACAGGACAGACTATAATCCTCAAGCTCCACATCTAACTTCCCACCCCAACATATCATTTGTAGCTTTTAAAAACCTTCAGGAAGAAACAAAACAAACAAACAAAACTGAATGTCTTCCATGACTGCAAGTCTAATTGTGGGCAAAAAGTTCTGTAAGATGGATAAGCCAAGACCTGGAAATTTTGATGCGGATGGAGTTTTGAACTCCTTTCCTACTCCATCACAAACTAACACTAGATAAAAACTAACAAATTTTCTATAAAAAAAAGCACAATTTCTATTTAAAAGGAGTTGATATTGTGTGAAAGTAGAACAGAAAAACATAAGCCTAAAAATAAAATAATATTAACACACATATGGAAAAATGATTCTGTTAGAATATTTATAACAAGTAATTGGCATACCCTGCTGAGTTTCCACCTCTGTTCTTAGCTGGAGGAGTTCTACTTCTTTAGATTGTAGCTGCTCATTCAATACTTTCAAAGATTCAGAGTTGTCTTTATTCTAGTTAAGTAGGGAAAATGCCAAATTACATTCAATAAAATCTATAGGCTGGTATTATATGCTAATTTTCAGGTAGATGTCAAAAAAACTCATTCTAGCCTTTAAAGGCAAGACAGGAAAATGAACTGAGTTTCTTACTAATCTGCTATATCTAACATATGACATTTTAAATATAATGACTCCCTTCCATGTTATAATTTTTCAAAATAAGTTAGTGGCATTATATGTAGTTATTTAAGTCCTACATATCATTATATATTAAGTACTTATTTTTGTATATAAGTTACAGATATAATTATTAAAAAGTTCCATTTTGCCTTAAAGATGTACATTTTTAATTAATAAATGTAAATATTTAACTTTATTTTAAATCTCATGAAAGAGAAAACTTACTTGCAACATACAGATACATTCTTTTAAAACAACTTACCATCTTGTCCAATTTACTCTTCAAATTATCTCTATCAATGCAAACCTCTCGATATGCATGGTAGGCCTTATTTACTTGTTCTCGACCCACAGAACTTGTTTCTTCATCTAATCGAGCTCCTACAAGCTAATGGTATAAAATCAGAAAAGGAAATTTTAAGAGGATATTCTATAGAAAAAAAAAAGTCAGTCTTCTGATGGCTCCACACTACTTTAGTGCAGGGACAGAGCCTAGCCTATAATTGAATATTGTTCTTCCATATAATTAATCTTTACTGATTAAGAAAGCAAAACAGTATAGAATATTTTTAAAAGCCTTCTATGCTTTTACTTAACCTGCACTTTATCCTCCATAACATGTTTTGTAATATATATACTCTATATATTACTCTATATATAAACCACCATACTCTAACAGAGTAGACAATTCTTTTGAAGTACTTAGTTTACAGTATCTAATTTCCACTATCAGAAAAAAATACTAACTTAAGTCATACTTGACATTTTCAGAGGTAAATATGTTAGTTCACTAAATCCTGTATTATTCCAGAATTGGAATTAATAGGCTTACTGATCACAAAGTACAGATTTATTTCCAAAGGTTAACTATACATGAAATCCCGTTTTTTACTGAATTTTAAAATTTTATATCCATGAACTCCAAAAGTTCCCTTTTCTCACTTATCTCAGTGTATTACTAATTTAGTTAATTACTGTAAAACTTATGTGAATGTAATGAAATTATCATTATTTTTATAACCAATTCCCCTTACTTTATTTTCCCCTACATGAAGTGCACTCTACCAAGCTTTATCCTCAAGTTTTTTAAATTATAGGATAATTCACTTGTTTGGCTGCTGAGAACCCATTTTCTTTACCCTTTATGGAAGCTGCTATTTATAAGATTAAATACAAATCTGAGCTAAAGAAATACAACTAAGAAGTCAAAACTTTAAAACTCAAAAATAAATGGATGA
Organism: Geosciurus inauris; assembly: GCA_004024805.1. Lineage (NCBI taxonomy): Eukaryota > Metazoa > Chordata > Mammalia > Rodentia > Sciuridae > Geosciurus > Geosciurus inauris. Next base: position 87,565 of record PVHX01006602.1, on the reverse strand, counting down.
CTGAGGAAGATTTTCCAACACTGAAACCATAAGTCTGGTGACATAGTAAATCAGCTACCTTGCTACATAATGTAAGGAAGCGTCAGCTTTCTAAATGAAAAAGTAAATGACATTAATTTATCAGTTAAAATAATTATTTATGTTATGTATGTGAAAGAATAAATTGAGAATGTGGAGGTAAAGATTTCAGTTTTGATGAACTCTTACTAAACATTAAAACAATGTTCCAGAGCTTTCTCCTTTGACACTTAATTTTCTTCTTTGGTATGCATTTTTGCACACACAGATTTCAAAGTTCTGAGTAAGATATACTGCTATGAAGGTAAGGCAATCTGAAAAATGAAGAAAGAAAAATACTAAGAATATAACTCTTCCAATTTGTTAAATCTTTAAATCTACAAACATTTGCCAAGCACATGTTATATGAAAAACAGTGTACACTGAATGCCAGGGTTTGAGATTTGTAGTTATCCTTGGAAATTTAGCATAACCATGGAATACAGGACAGAAAATATTTAAATTTTAAATAGTCTGAATTACTTCCTATGTCGTAAAACATAATGAAGATAGAAGAAATTACCTTTTCTTCCAAAAACTTTATTCTTTTCTTTAAGAAAGAATTCTCTTTCTCTGAATCCTTAAGTCGTTTTTTGATGTCTTCATATGCAGTGACAAGGGCAAAATGTGAAGCAACAGACTCATCTCCTGAATATATTGAGACAGGAGTCAATGTATCTCTTCTATGGGCTTTTTCATGATTCAGGATGCAGATATCATCATCTACTAGTGCATCCATGACAGCTATTTAAAAGGAAAAAAAAAACATGAAATACAAATATCTCACTGAATAAATGAGCAGAAAAAAAGATGTATTCAGAATAATGTGAATAGTGGGTCAATGTTTAAAAACTCCTGTTTTCTTTTAGAGGCAGTATAAAAGTCTGTCTATAGCTGGTGCAGTGGTGCACATGCCTGCAATCCCAGTGACTCAGGTGCTGAGGCAGGAGGATCACAAGTTCGAGTTTAGCCAGGGTAAATTCTCAAAATAAAAGTATAAATGGGGCTGGAGATGTATCTCAGTGGTGGAGCATTCCTGGATTAAGTCCCAAGAAAACATGGATTGTCAGGGGCCTGGGGTTAAAGCATTGCTATAAAACATTTAAAACCATAATCTATTACCAAGAATTTCTATAAAAATCTATGAAATACCAATTTCACCAAAGAATCAGAATTTTTAAACACTTTGTGCCCATATATTTCTTCCTCATCAACATTCTCACTTTCAGATCCATAGTAGCAAGTTTTATAGTTTACTAAATTATAAATTTCAAAAATTCTTTGAATTCATGATACAATATTTAGTTTTAATGCCTTATCTACTATATTCTTCCACACTAGTAATGTCTGTCATATATTCACAATAGAAGACAAAATTAACATTTGAGTGCCCACTATGTCCTTAGTACCACATGCTATATTCTTTCAATATTATCTCATTTAATCATACAAACTATTCTGTCAGGTAGGGATCATCTATATTTTATAGTCAGGCCTTATTGCCTAGTTAAAGTTAGTAGAACTTGAGCTCTAGGAGGGAAAAGGTTATGTCTATTTGCTCATCACTATGTTCCCATCTCATCAGTGTGTAGGAGGCACTCAATACTGATTATTTTATCAGTGGATAAAATAGGATTCAAATCAAACTCTGACTCCAAAATCTAAAAGAAACAGCCAGCTACTTTCTTTACTTACTGAAAAATATACTTGCTCTGTGTATCTGCTTTTGCTATTAAGTTCGATATTACCTTCCTATCTGTAAGTTATATACCTGAAAAATGCTATCGAAGAACTTGTAGCTGAAATCTTTTAAGACCTCATGGGAAAAACTGAGTAAAAGGATTGCAGGTCTTGTTAGTGAATCTAAAAAATTCTCTAAATATTTTTTACTTTAAAATAAAACACTAAATGCAGCATTCTAAATGAAGAATATCGATGGAATTTCACAGATTAGTAACTAATGATTGCTAAAAAAATGTCTTCACTATTCCTTGCCTGAAATAAAATTTGATTCCCAATATTACTTTTCAAGATTATAGATGAAAAAATTAAAGTAGGAGGGTATCAAGTAATTTTTCCAAAGTAAAATACTAGAGAGTTAAGACGTAAATAATGTCAACTTAACCAAAGAATTATCTTTCACTATGCCTGCTTTCCTCTGGAACTCCCTCACTGCGTCAACTAATGCCTATAGTTTGTTTTGTTTTATTTATCTCAGGCAAAATGAATACTTAACTAATGTTTTGTTTGTGTTTTTCTGAGTCCAGTCTATTATCACTATATTTCTGCTTTTCTAATTTTATAACTGAAATTTGATTGCTCTCAACTAAAGTCAAAGTTTGGAGTATCTAAACAGTTTATATCTTTGTAGGATTATAGGACATGCAGGCAAAAATAAATGTGTATACTATGTGTTTCGAGGAGGTAAAACCTACCATCTAGTCAATCTTCACCAATTCCAATTTAAAAGTTTCTAAACATATACAGCAATTTCTATTAAGTTAGAATTTTTCACAGTTCATCAATAAAGTTCAAGAACAAGTACAGACTATATGCTATTTGCAGTATTCAAAAAATTACAATTATAAGTAACTCCTGCAAGCTGCACTCTTTTCTAGTAATAGTTTAAGATTTCCTCCTCTAAATGGGTTTACTTTCCCTAAATTCAACTATTTTAAGTTACTTAAAAAATTGTTATTCCAATCATATTGCTTTCTAAAAGGAAAGCAATTTTTTTCCTTTCTAAAAGGAAAACAGGTTATTCTAATAATGCAAACTGCACATATGCATATATCTGCATACATGTATATATAATACCTTAAAAACAGAAAAACTAGAGTAAGGGTAGATGGTTATATAAGTGGTAGATGCAGTCTATACTTAAGGAGAGATAAAATTTATTCAAATTTAATAACACCTTTTCAAAAAACAGCTGAAAACAAGAAATTAACATAAACTGCTCTACAAAGTTAAAAAAACATGTCCCACGAGTTACACACTTTAAGGATCTGAGATTTTGAATTTCTGCTTTACGCAAAGCTCCAACTTGTTCATTTGTGTAATAAAAATATCATTTTTATCATGAAATAATCATGATGAAAGAAGAAAAGTAAGAAAACTCAGTGTGGGATACAGTTGTCCAGAAAAATAATTATCATAAATAAGGTAGGTAATATATTCGAAACAATACAGAATGATGTGTGGACTGCTGATGGAGAGGAGTGATATTCAAAGAAGGTATCATAAAAGATCAAATGACTGGGTAGTTATCTTTATTGTACTTAAACCTTTACCATCTACTTTCTTTCAGCAGGAGGAACAAGTTCAAAGATCTGGAAAAGTATGGGGTATGCTGAAAAGCAGAATGACAGATGAGATTAGAAAGAAGCAATGAAGATCTGGTGAGATAATAATCCTTTATGATAGAGAGACACATATTTTGGTCTTTATTCTGCAGGACTTTGAAAAAGACAGAAGTGTACATGATTCAAGTATGAAAAATATTTACATATATTCATTAAAAACATTCATGACTGCTTTAGTTTGGATGAGTGTCCCTCAAAGGTCCAGTCCCCAGCATTGTTAAGTACTATGGACATTTAAGAGGTAAGACCTTATGAGAAGTCTTTAGGTTATTTATACGTTCAGAGATGACTTCAAGACTCTGATCCAGCCCTCTCTCTCCCTGATTTCTGGCTTGTGATGTGAGTAGTTTGTGCTCACATGTGTCCTTGCCATGATGTGTTATCCTTGCCAGACACCCAAAGCCTGGAGGTTTCTTAATCTTGCACTTGAACCTACCAAACTGAACAAAATAAACCACCTTTTTCTTAATAAGTAGCCCATTCTCAAGTATTTCATTTAGTAATACAAAGCTGATTCATACAACTCACTAAACGAACTACTTAAGTGTTGGCTGTCTGCAAGCATTAACCCCATTTAATTTTCATGACTATTCTAATTAGAACTACAGATGAGAAAACTGGGACCAAGAAAGGACATGAAGCTTAGCCAGAATCAGACAATTAGTATGTAGCAGAGGTACATGGATTTCAGAATGTAAGCTACTAATATTTTCCCCTTTCCAATGACTCTTTTGCAAATCTTCATCAAGAACTGCAAAACAAGGAACCTGCTAGAAGGTTCTTAAGTACTTTAGATGGGAGGAGGGCGGTGTACTGATACAATAATATCACATTTTATACAAAGACAGCTTGGCACTTTTAGGTAAAATGAGTGGTCAGACTTGTTTATCTGTTAATTTATAAATAAAAAATCACAATTGTGGGGTCTAAGAAAACTATCTACATATAAAGGATTTTTCAAGTTTTATGTCATTCCCTATATTGATTGTATAAACATGATTTGGAAAGTAGCATAAAAATTGCTTCTCTATACTAAAAATTATATGAGAACTAGCCACATGAACAACAGAAAATCCTAGTACTACATATATCCAGTTTTATTAAGTTTTAAAACAGCTGTTATTTAAATTCATTGTAAAACGAAAATCAGAATTTTAATTTCTATCTCAAAATAAATATAAAATCAAATGCATCAGAATATAAATATGTACTCTATTATTCTGAACAAACTAGACCTCTAGAAATTAAAAGCTATAATGTTTTATATACTTTATATACTCAGTTTTATATACTTTTAGTGTGATAAAATGTTTCTTTGTAGATATACAAATAAGCAGACGTAGAAATTTGATTTTTTGGATAAGTGGTAAAAACGTAACCACTTACTATTACACTTAACTAGATAAAGCTAGCTTTAACATTTTGCAAAACTTACCTAAATCTGTTCTTATTCACCATAACTTAAGTTTTCTTAAAATAGTAAACCTTTGTTTCAATTAATCATATTTTAAAAATGAGTGCCAGGAGTAGAATATTGCCGATGAAAATTAGAATTACTGGGCTAGAGGTACAGTTCTGGAAGAATGCCCAGTGTTTATACAGTCAGCACCACCCCCCAAAAAAGAGAAAAAACTCTACCAAAAAAGACAATATTTTCCCTAGTCCAGCAGAATTAGTAATGTTAACTTTTAAAACTTAACAAATGTCAAAACACTGTCCAAATACAAGTTTAAGTAGATTTCTCTCAATCATGAAAATCAATAATATATTATTCTAGAGACATCCCACAAAGAAATTTGACTTTTTCAAGAACATTTCAAGAAGCTGGACATGACATAGGGTAGAACTGGAGAAAGTGAGGTAAGGAAGGGACCACTGCCTTAGAATTATTTGGAGTTGTGTTCAACAATATTGATTACTTGGCACCACTAAAGATCTATGTAAATTAGAATATTGGGGTAGAAATATCAAACTGCACTTCAATAAGCATCCCAGGCAATTTTAACTAATCTAGATACAATAAGAGTTAAGGAGCTACTATATGATTTATAGAATTCCAATTATATCTAGTATTCTTGAACATTTGTAGGTAAGGATAGTTCTATGTTACCAACTGGTAAACGTCACTTAGTTCTTTCATGAAGATTTTGTTTTTAATAGTATAAGGAGTGATTTCATTCATCTCATCACAATAATATTGAAAAGTTTGATGTAGTATATTTAGTCAAATATAGCTACATGTAGTCATGCAAACATTTTATGTATCTGACAACTCAATTTTGTTTCTTCTTAAAGGTTTAATTATTAAAAAGAAATAGAAGGTATTGAGGTGAAAGATGACAATTTTTGATGAGAACAATAAAAATTTCAGGAATGATAATGGAAAAAGGGAACGATTTGTCAGATAAGGTCGGTAGAAAAGAGTAGTATTATCTAAGGCTAGTGGAAAGATCTGGGGGAAAGGTTCAAACATTGTTAGTTAGCATTGTTTTAAAAAATCTTAAATTTCAGTGTTCACTATAATTGACACTGAAAGGAGTCTCACTTCTTCAAGTTACATATACTGGGGGTTTGGAATACTAGAAAACATAGAACTATCTTCTAACACTACACCGGTCTTTTTTCTAAAAATAAGTAGGATTATCCTGCCATTTTTCAAGATTGTTATGTCTATTCTTTACTGATCACTTGCCATATGTCAAGTACTAATGCTTTTATATGCATTTTCCTACTTCTTAGATAGGTACTATTATAAAGTTTCAGAAAGATTAAATACCTTACCTATAGTTACTCAACAAATCAGTGGCAAAGTTGGGATGTGAACTCATACAACCAAATTTCTTCCCTTGATGCAACATTCTGAATGGCAACCAAAATGAATTCGGATTTTCCTAATAAGAATTTGGACAAGTCAGAACTCTGGTAGAAAGAACACTGGTCTAGGACTCAGAAATCCAGGTTCTAATCTAAGATCTGCCACTTGGATTACAGATTAGTTCACTTTACCTCTCTGGATTTAAATTTTCCCATCTATAAATGACAGCTGGACTACCTCACTAAGATGCCACTTTATTAAACTATGAAGGCAAAATTATAATCCAAATACAGAATGGCAATCTGAACAGACAGAAGGAATTTCACATTTGTGCCAAAAACTGAGTAACAGGTCAAATATACACATTACCTGTGTTCAGAAAGGTATTATCACTACAGCGAGGAAACTGAGGCTCAGATGTAAGGTAAAATCACATCAGCAGTATGTAACTGGGGTTTGAATCAAGATCTACGCAGTAGGCTTTTCCTTCTATTCTGTATTGTTCCCTGAAGTGAATCTTGTTTAGAATTTCTATCACCTTTCCATCTCAAGATGCTAGTGTATTCTTGAGCCCACTTCATACAATTAGTTAAGATACTATGGCACAGGATTAAGACTTTTTTAAAAATATTTTTTAGTTGTTGATGGACCTTTATTTTTTGTTTATTTATATGTGGTGCTGAGGATAAAACCCAGTGCCTCACACATGCTAGGCAAGTGCTCTACCACTGAGGTACAACCCCAGCCCTAGGATTAAGTCTTAAGGAGGCAAAGAGACCAACACTTACTGTTTTTTGTCTATTAGTAATGAAACAATTAAGGGCTAGCAATGGATTCCCAGTTTATAAAGAAAGGATCATTAAATGCCATTTTTCAAGATACAATCTCTTAATCTAGGTACCTTAGCAATCAAATTTAATCTATTATTCAATGTGTCCCCAAAATAGTAGTCAGCATCAGACAGATGATATGATAAATTCCACTTTAATTTTTATGATCCTCACTAACTGCATTACTCCAGAAATGTACTTTGTGTGGCTAGGGAATCCTAAGACTGTTTCAGGGACAGCATAGTATAAGCAGCAGTCTACTTTTCATTCCTTTAAGTAAAATATAACTAAGATCCTATTATACATTAATAAATGACACTGGTGTTACTAATAAATATTTCCTAACAATGATATGAATTTTAGTGCCATAAAAAAGTTATATTGGTTCTACTACTTCATGGATTATAAAAAAGCTATCACATTATTTTACTTAATAATTATAATAATGTTCTGTGTTGTTAGCTTTTTTTTTTTTTTTTGGTAGCAGGACTGAACCCAGAGGGGCTTAAGCACTGAGCCACATCTCCAGCCTTTTTTAGTATTTTCTTTAGAGTTGTGGAGGACCTCAGTTGCTCACCATGTTTCTCAGGACCTCACTAAATTGCTGAGGCTGGCTCTGAACTCCTGATCCTCCTGCCTCAGCCTGAGCCGCTGGGATTACAGGCGTGCGCTTGTTAACTAATATTAATCAAGTGTTTATGGTATGCCAGACAGTATGTTTCACCTTTTAGAACAACTAGCTCATTTGTTCTTTTTTAAAAAAATATATTTATTTTTAGTTGATGGACCTTTATTTTTTCATTTATTTATATGAGGTGCTGAGAATCGAACCCAGTGCTTCACGCATGCTAGGCAAGCGCTCTACCACTGAGCCACAACCCCAGCCCCTCATTTGTTCTTCATAAGAATTCATCAAACCTACATAAAACCTCTGAGGTTGGCTAGAATCTCCCCATTTTACAGGAGTAACTGAAACATGAGAGGGATAGGTGACTCCAAGGCCCACATAACTCTTAGAAACTATGTTTTATTGTCTTAAAAAGTAACCATTACCCTCATTTTAAAGACAGGGGAAAGGAGAAGGAAGACCTTTTACCAAGTGTCAAATGAATCAAGAAATTTCAGTGTTTAGATCCTGGCGTTCTGATCTAATTCACTACCATTTTCCATTACACTATGCTGTCTTTAATATTAAAACTTTATATTGGCATACATTTACATTTACAAAAAATAATGTATTAAAATTCTGTATTCATCCTGTGGGCAAATTAGAGCATTTAAAAGGAAATGGATTTTAAAATTATGGCTTAAGGGATTGTTCAATCTATTTTAAAATTCCAATAACAAAAACAAAGTGTTTTCTATGCTTAAGGAGCAAGGTCAGTTTCAACCCTGGTACATCAATGTGTTCCATCATTTCATGGTATTTCCAATACGTCAGAGGCCATTTATTTTGATGTATCTCTATTACAATTTTCGCGGTTATTTTACCTCATTTTCAGTTATTCGAGCTCCCTGTGTGTAGGAGATTGGGTGTTAGCCTATCTTGCAAACGAAATAACCCCAAACGGGACTAGAATCGATAAGTTAGACACCGGAGAAAAGGCGAATACCCCCTGCTTGCTAGCCCTCAACAAGGTGCAAGGGACTGATGTTTACTGCTTGGACGTCCAGGTAGTACCGCCCCAATTACCTTTCCCTCTTTCCTTTCCGATATAAATGCCATCTCAGTGAATGAAGTAGGAAAAAGCCCCAGTAAATTACAGCATAAAAGCAAATTAGCTGTAGGTTGAAAAGTAAAGGACAAGGAAGGGCCTGGAAAAGCTGGGGCGTGGGGATGACAGGGACCAGGGAAGCCTGGGGTGGGCCGCTCCCCAAGGGAGGGGGCGTGGGAGAGGGTGAGAGAAAAATGACGTGTCGCTTAGACCCGCTACCGCTCAGAGGTTGGTCCCAGCAGTGCCCGCACGCTAGCTCCCACCCAGCCCAATGGATTCACTCACCCTGAACCCTGGCTACGTGGGGCCGCCCCCGGGGCCGCCGAGTTTCGATTCCCCAGTGTTTGGAAACCGACTGAAAACAAACCGGGTCGCCAGGGGTCACCACGGGCTTCCGGTTTCCTTGAAGACACCGCAGCTTCCCCAGAGAAGGTAGCGGCTCCAGGTGCGCCGCGGAGGGATTCCCATTTCTTCTGCCTCGGCCGAGCTCGCGGCGCAACCCGGCCCTTCGGCAGGGGGCCTGTGCGGATTCTGGAAGGAGTAGCAAGCCGAGGCAGGAGGGGCCCAGCGGCCGCGGGAGCAGGCCCGTTACCCAGCAACACGCGCGCGAGACCCAGGCCCGCCGGCGCCGGCTGGCGTCGCCGGGACTCGAGCGCGTTAGTAGCCGCGTCACGCGCCGCAGGGGCAAGCCTTGTCAAGGGAGGGTTGGAAAGGTGGAAGAGCGCCTCAGAACCGGAAAAGAGGCTACTGCCTTCCCCCAGCTCCACGCTTGGGCCGCGCTGGGAAACCGGAAGTCAGACCCGCGGGATCTGGGAGGGCGTTCACGGAGCCGGGTTGGAGGAGGGGCCGAGGCGAGCGGCGTACTACGTGTCCCGTGAGCCTCTGCGACGGGACGGGGCTGGGCCACGGCGACGCGAGGAGGCGGAGTGGAACTGGGTAAGAAGCGTTGCCCGCCGCCGCGACGGTTGGGCCAAAAGCCGCCTTCCGGGGCGCCCTCTAGCGCGTCCTTTCTCCTCAGCGTCCACCCGGGTCTCAGAGCTTGTGGTGCGAGTCGGCTCAGCCTATTAACGCTTTGGGGGTTGCTTGCGCTGTCGCCGCGGTGTGGCAGGGACTTGGGACCCTCGCTGGGTTAACTGGGAGGGAGCCGTTTTAACCCCCGCGGCCTGTTTTCCGGGCGCGTTGCGAACTCTCCGGGCGATCATTGGAAGCACATAATCGGCGAATAGCTCAGGGTTGGATAGTTACTCACAAACGAATTCGGGTTCCAGCGTACTGCTCGACTGGTGGGATGGAGAAGGCGAAGATCTTGCCCGCTTTTAGAGCTGTCAACGCCCTGGGTTATTTCTGGATGGAAGACAGTCTTGAGCTGTGGAGTCACAGTCTATGGGGGTCTCGTAGCGAACCCCCGAAGCTCTAGATCGTTTCAGGCTAAGCAGGCAAACGAAAGAACAGTTAATTATAGGAAATTTATCCTCCTCAATCGCCAATTAGTATCACAGACGCCCCTGGCCACCCTCTCAAGGAGTATTTTGTCAAGTGGAGTATCACATTTTGTCAGTGTTTTGGTAGAAGGTCTTTTTTGCATCGTGTTGTAGTACATCAGCCCAACTGTAAGCTCAAGAGAATGAGTTCAACGCTAGAATTTATCTGAAGATACGTTTTCATTGTTGTTAAGCCTGTCTTTTAAAATTAAATTGAAAAGTCACAGCTGTTGCGAACAAAGGCCACAACTTTGTTACATGATATTCTAGAAAATATTTTAGAATCTATATTAACGTAATGTGGAAGAGGATCCATTCGCCTCCTTTTATTGAGATGGAAGGTGGAAGAGAGCAGTGTTTTTAATATTTTGAGCAAGAATCGGTCCTTGGCGTTTTTGATTGTTTCTATGATGCACTTTCTGATTTTTTGGCTTAAAAGCAAACCCACCAAGCAGTTTTGTTTTGGCCAGTAGAGTTTTGATGAATGTTAACAAAAGCAGTTGAGACATCCGAAGTCATTAAATAAAGTGATAATGTTACTTATAATTTGAAGATGTAGAAATGTTTTCTAAAATATGATTTAGAAAAATTTGAGTTGTTGAAAAAGCAAGGAAATTCATTTTTTTTCCCCTCTCAAAGTAAAAGAACAATGGCACAGCTCTATTTTAAATTCTGGTGAGAGGGTCTATTTTCTTTTTAAAATATACACCGCCTAAATATAACTATTAAAAAACTGGACTTTATTAACAAAATTATGTTCTTTTTTTTTCATATTTTTTAATTGTAGATGGACACAATGTCTTTATTTTATTGCTTTGTATATGGTGCTGAGGATCGAACCCAGGGCCTCACGCATGCGAGGCAAGCGCTCTACCGCTGAGCTAAAATCCCAGCCCAACAAAATTATGTTCTTGATCGCAACGCATAAGGTTATTATTTGTCAAATTAAACGGGTTGGTTTTTCATTTGAAGGCATTGTACTGCTACGTTATGACAAAATATAATCCAAATCTTCATTGCATTTAGCCAGAAATGGTCACCTTCCACTCACTTCTAATAATCTGCTTAAATTAACTTTGGTGAATTAAATAAATCATTAGAGAAAACTTGTCTCACACAGTTCACTTATAATCATGTATTTTTATTACAATCTTACTGCAAAGGAAAAGACCTCCAATAAGTTGATTAAAAGATAAGTCTTGGTAGAAGCATTTCATAGGAAAAGAAAAGAATTTAGGTGTTAGTAGTTTCTTAACTGATAGCCAACTGGTTAGGTGACCCGATAGTTTTCCGGGGTAAGGCTTTATTCCATTGATGTTTATTGGAAATTGCTTAGGCATTGTTTTTTAGGAATGCTCATTTTTTTCCCAGGAGGGAATTGTGAATTGGCATCCTTCAAAAAGTTCTCTCCCCAGATAGGTTTGGGACAGGTTTTTTTGTATTTCAAATCATCATTACATTTCCTGTAGCTACAAGTGTAATCCAAAATTTTCCAAACAATTGACTGCTTTTAAAAAATGTACTTGTTACAGAAAGGTCATTTAGGACTACTTGAACACTCTTGATACAAGCACTTTTTCAAGTGTCCTGTTTGAATGTTTTGAACAAAAATAAGGAAATAGAATTCATGAGAGTTATGTCACCTCTTCTACTTTTTCCCACCTCCTCACCAACGTTTGGATGTCAGGGTATGATATTGACTGTCTTGGTACCCTTTTTCACTGGAGTAGGTTTGGATTTCATGGTAATATCAATAAAGAATATAGGCCCTGTCACAGTTTCTGACTGTGGTTCAGCCTGCTTTTCCTATTGAACAATTTTTAGAGTTACTTCAAATTTTTATTATGTAATAGGCATCATGTAAAAACAATGTAGAAAGCTTTTTCTAAGTGCTGTGTAAGCTATGAAGAATACTGTAATAGGAAACAGTAAGAATGCCCTTTTTTGAGGAAAAAATTTAAAGTGAATTTCTGCTTAGTTATTTAAATTGCATATTAATTCAATTAATGAAGTTAATAATGACCCACTATAAGGGTCATTATTTCTGTTGCTTTGTTTTATGTTCTGAGTACTGTACTCTATGGTAGATACTGGTTCTTCAGTGCCATTAGAACATATTTAAGCTACCAGAACTGCTAACTTGTGATAGCAGTGTCTATCTTTATATTATTACCAGCTTCAATGTAATTTTATTGATGTTATTTTAAAAACATTCTTTTCTCTTCCCCATGTATCACTTATTCAGGTTAAGATAGAATTTTAGTGGCAAAGGTAAAGAGAACATTGAAGAACACTACCAAAAAATGACAAATGTTGTGTCTGGGAATACTTGGTATCTTATGTCTTTCCCTCCAGCTCCCCCCACCTACCACCTCACACATGTACACAAAGAGGGAGAAAGAGAAGGTTCCTGACTTCTCTCATATTGTGTGTGTACAAATGCGTATGTATCTTAAAGCAGCAACCTTCAAATTGGATAACACATTTTTTACCCTTAACCTTCACGTAACCTTAAGGTACAAGAAGGCTTTCCAGGAGGTTAATGGGGAGAGTTTAACAGTATTAATTCTAAGTTGCTAACTTGCATGTTTTTGTCTCAGAAATTCATCTGCCCCACAGTGTGCTAGACACCTTCTTCCTCTCATTGTCCAGATAAAGCAATGCCTTTAGTCTGATCTAAATCTTGACAATGGTGTGTAGAGAGGGAATAACTCTTAATGACTGGGTAGTTGATTCTTTTGCAAAACTGGCGATTCCATTTTCTTTCAGAAATATGTCAGAGGGACCAAATGGAGCTATTGGCTAATCATTAAAACTAATTTTTGATGGCATACCCCCATGTGATTTTGGCTATATAACATAGTTAAAAAAATGATGATTGCTATAACCAGAAACTCTTACATCCCCAAATAATTTGGAATGGAAGAATATAAAATGTAAGAGTAGGATTAATCTGAACCCTGTCTTTCTAGCAATATGTAATATTCATCTCAGGGTACACGACTTAATGGAGGGGATGAGGGTCATAATCTAGTTTGCTATAACATGTATTTATAGTAGAAGTTTACTTTTGATATTTATAATGATTATAATTTTTGATATGTTTGCTATTTGATCTATAGTGTTCAGTAATCTAATGATAACAATACTAAAAAGAATTTTTAGAACCTATGTTCTTGGAAATTTGAACATTTATATTTTTGTAGGGAAATGTGATAGGGTGAAAGTATTTTCAAATACTAAAATATAATACATTGGTATAAGCTTATGTGGGAACTGAGGTGAAAATATAAATTCAAGCAGAAAGGGATGATAAGTTCTTAAATGTTTAAAGAGATTTTTTATGACTTTTCAAAAAGATGGATGTTGGCAGAATTATTAGGGTATTTTTTTTTCCATTTACAAAAGAGATATGTACACTTATCTCTAGCACCTAGTCTTATACTGGACATACAATCTGTGCCTCATTGATAACTTTTTGACTTGAAATACTTTTGTAGTTAACAGGAATTAATGAAAGAGCATTTTTTCCCCCAAAATAAAATATTAATGTCATAATTGTATGCACAGTATCTAAATGCAGTGATTTCCAGGCAGAAACATGTTGGTGAAGAAAAAATAATGGTCTTTCAAAAGTCTTTGATGTGAAGAATAGGGAGAAGAAATATGGGAATAACCAACAGGAGAACAGCAACAGAAAATTTAATATTCACATGCAAAAGAAGGAAATTGGACCATTATCTTATACAATAAACAAATCGAATCAAAGTAGCTTAAAGACTTAAGCTATGTTAATTTTAAAAGTAAGATGAAAAGCTAAAACTCTAACAGAGAAAAAGCTTTTTAGTATTGTTCTTGGGAAAGATTTCTTGGATATAATATCCAAAGTACAGGCCTCCAATCACCCCCAAACCAAAAAATCAAAAATGAACAACTACGACTGTTTTTAAACTAAAGTATATCCATCTAGCAAAGGAAAAAATAACCCAGTGAAAAGGTGACCTATTGAATAGAATAAAATATATGCAAACCATACATCTGATAAGGGGTTAACATATAAGATATATAAGGAATTCATACAACTCAATATCAAAACACCAAGTAACCTGATTGAAAAATGGGCAAGGGACTTGAGTTTACAATTCTCTAAAGAAGACATTGAAATAGTCAATAATTCTATGAAAACAAGCTTAGCATCAGTAATTATCAGGGAATGGAGTTCAAAAGCTCAAAGAGATTACCTCACACCTTATCAGGATGGCCATTATCGAAAAATCTTAATTTATGTTAGCAAGAATGCGGGCAAATTGGTATTATCAGATGAGTGGATAAGTAAAATGTGCTGTATACGTACAGTAGAATATTATTCAGTCTTAAAAAGGATGAGACCATATCATGCAACGATATGGATGAAACTAGAGAATACTAGGTTACATAATGTAAGCCAGATGCTGAAAGACAAATACAACATGATTTCTCTTACATGAGATATGTAAGTAATCAATCTCATAGGAGCAGAAAGTGGAATGGTGGTTGCCTGAACTGGGGTTGCGGGAAATAGAGTTGCTATTCAGTAGATGTAGTTTCAGTAGTGACTTTTAGACAAGATGAAAATGTTCCAGGCTGGGGCTATAGCTCAGTGGCGGAGCGTTTGGGTACCATGCATGAGGCACTGTTTGATCCTTGGCACCACATAAAAATAAGCAAAGGCATTCTGTCCATTTATAACTACAAAAAAAAAAGGATGACAAAGTTCTAAAGATCTGTTTAATGATGTGCATATAACTATTCAAAATTTTTAAGAGGATAGATTTCATGTTATTTTTAAGAAGGTATCAAATAGTAATAAAGTGAAATGGAATCCACAAACTGGAAAAAATTACTGGGAACATGTAGAAACAGCAAAAACAAATAACTGATAACCAGGATATATAAAGTTTAAAATATTAAAAGGATAAAGACAACCAGATAGAAATGTGGGCAAGAGACTTGACTAAGTATTTTAGCAAATTTTCTAGAGACCAAGAAAAATTGCTCAAGCTTTTTTTTTCTTTTTATAATAGTACCAGGCTTAGTCTTATTCTTAATAGTTTGTTCTACACTTTGAGTGAATGTATTAGCCCCACTTCTAATTTCCTGTGTTCTGAGGCTTTGACATTCTGATACTTTGCTAAACCTAGAACCATTGCTCCTTTCAATAGTTGTCAATATCTAGAGATGGAAAACACCTGGCCTAGGAGTGTACTTTTCAAATGGAAATCAACCATTCAGGAGGCCACATTTCTAACCACCTTTTGCATGCTCTCAACATGCCACCATCCACTTGTGCTAAAGAACCTAGGGCCAAGCAAAAAAAATACTCAAGATAGCCTCTATGTCACAGACCTCCCTAAAATTATTCAAACTAGCCAGCTTTAAACCTGCTTTAAGCTAACTTTTTAAACAGGGAAATATTAAATGAATTGTAGTCTAAATTAGATTCTTGTATACTAGAGCAAAATAATTTCTTTGTAAAATATAGGAATTTTTATTATCAATTTTCACATCCAATTTTTATAGAAATTTTTATTATCAATTTTCACATCCAATTTTTATAGGAAAGGAAAATAAGCATGAAACTGTCAGAGCCCAATTATCTCAAGATATGATGAAGGCTGTAATAATTAACTTTTGGACTGGGGGAGCAGCACATTCATACAGTGCTTGCTTAGTACAATTCCCTAGCATCAAAAAAATAAAAGTAAAAAAATTCATTGATAATACCACAATGTATACATCACTATTACATTTTGAAGTATATTCTTCTAATCTCAGTACATTCTTTACAATCTTTTCTGGAACTTCTCTTAAAAGTATTTTAAAATTTGGACTTTATTTTAGTAATGTGGACATGATATGATTCAATTACTTTTTTAAAAAGGAAACTTTAATGAGAAGTCAACAATTCCTTACCTTATGGCATGCTTTAGGCCTTAAAAGCAACCATTTTTTAAAAACTGGCATTTTAGTTCTGCCTATAGTTACCTTAATGCATGACCTTATGCTCTACTTTTTTTGAGGGGGAGGAGGTGCCAGGGATTTAACTCAGGGGCACTCTGAATGAAGAAACATTTCTTCTTAATATTGTATGTTTCAGTTTTTTCCTACTTTTTATTAATCTAAGGAAATTCATTCTATTCTTAAAATCTCTTTTAAGAAACTTCTTTTTAAAACCTCATTTGTTTGAACCATTTGCTTTCTTTTGTTCAATTGTCATGATGGAATTTTTTTTTTTAAGTTATCTTGCATAACTTACACTGTGAACTTCTTGAAAGCAGGGATCTTGTCTTTCTAATTAATGACTGTATGTTCTTTGCCTAGCTATACACATACTAAGTGATCGATATTTTTTGTATGACCAAAAAAAAAAAAAAAAGACCACTTCCTCCTAGTAGCTGATGAATTTTTTTTTTTTTTTTTTTTTTTTTTTTTTTTTTTTTTTTTTTTTTTTGTCTTTTTTTTTTGTCTATGTCTTTAAAGGGGAAGCTGAGTGGAAGTTTTATACTCTTTTGTGGCTCTGTTTACTTGCTTTACTTATCTTTGGGTGAGTGGCCTGAAAGTCAGAGGTCATTTGTATTATTGAGCCAGAGACACAGAGCTTTTGGATTTCCCCAGTTTGCTCATTTTATTTATAGTCTCTTCAAAAAGAGTCCTCTCCTTTATCTGTCTTGTTAAGAAACCCTGGATTCCACATTGGCACATTCGTTTCATTAAAGACTTCCAGAAATCTCGTATTCATCTCTGGCTTTCCATTTTAAGCCTTCAAAGGTTAAAATCCCAACTCCAGAGCTTCACATGCTTTTTCAAGGAAGATTGCTTTCCATCTCCATTGTGGACTTCTCTACAGTGTATTCTGTGCTGAAGCTTCCTGAGCACCATTTCATTTGGCAAGACATTCACCATCAGTTTCTCTCACAATGTAGGTGAATTCCTTTGTTCACTGATGATTTCTTAAACTCTTTTTTCCCTCTGTAGTCTGTATATTTTTCTTTTACGTTTTAATTGTAATTTAAATGGAAGAGATATAAATAAATCAGTCTATAATCATGAACAGCACTAGACTATTTGCTTTCTTTAATAATATGACATTTTTATATTATGATTAAATGTCTGTTAAGCGTAGGTATGATTCAATTTTGAGGCTGAAATTATATTTTTTATTTATTTCTCAATTATGTAAATACTTCTAATGAAGTTAAGTGAAAATAATACCATTTTCCAGTTTAGCATCACTAGATGATCCATCTTTCTATTTGTGTGTGTGTGTGTGTGTGTGTGTATATGCGCGGGCATGTGCTTTACTCGTGTTTGGCTTAGAGACTTTAGTTTGTTTCTTTCAAGGAAAGAATTCTGAATTCTTCTTCTCAGCTTGTCATCTTTACAAATTGAAATGTGACACACTGAGGAAGTATGCTTTCAGTTTTATATTATGCAATTTAAAACTACTTTCATTTTCACATTCTCATTTTAAAACTCTTCAGTCATATATTCCTTTTTTTTATTTTTATAATAATCCTTGAAACAATCATTTGTGTACTCATTAGAATCAAGTATAAGAGAGTCATCACTCGAATTAGTTATTAGGGTTAAGACATTTATTTCTAAAATAAGAAAATAAATGACAATATTAATCATTTTGGATGACAAGTTGAAATTTTCTAATTAGATGAGATTTTGTTTTTGTGTCTTGTAGTTTAAAAAAAGTGGTTGACTTAATTGAAGACTGTTCTCCACAGCATTAATGGAATTAAATTTTACCTTTAACCATATCAACCATATGACTTTTATAACAATGTATCTTATATAAAAGTCATTTAAGAATGGGCAGATGAAAAGGAAAGTAAGTGGTTTGAAATTCACTCTTTTTGTTTAATCTCACACAATTCTTTTCCATTTAGAGCACAATTGCATTTGATAGACTGTCTTAAGTACTTAATTTTAATTATCTTTGTTGAATCTTATATTCTTTTAAGTCTCAATGTACTAAATAAACTGGGATATTATTAGTCACCTGTTATAGTCCTAAAGCATATAAATTCATTAATAAGATTTGAAGTTGGCATTTAACACAGTATACCAAGTTATTATTTTACTTTATTATTTATTTTTATCTTGAAATAGTTTAAAGCAGCATAATATAGTTGTTACAAAGGTACCAGCCTTTAAATGTGCTGTTAAGTTTTCTCTTTCAGTCTACTTTGATTTCTGACTTTGGATGAAATCCATCAGTTATCTTCATTATTAAATAAGAAAAGAAAAAGTATTTGTTACGCATCTTGGAACTATGCTAGAAGTATCCCCAGTATCTTCATAAACTAGTCCCAGAATTATATAGTTTTGAACAGATAATAAAAGCTCTTAATAAATTTTTGTTGAGTCATTAAGTATAATCTAAGGTTGGCATATATGCACAAATTTATTAATTAGGTAAGCAAATGAATAGTGACTGTTAAACTTATAGAGAAGATTAAGGATAAATGCATTTTAAAGATTAAAAGCAAAGTAAATAATTTGTTAAGCTGAGCACTTGAGAAAAATCATGAAAGAAAATAAAGTATTCTCATTCTGCCTTGATTGTTACATATTTAAATTTTTTAAGTACAAATATAACTCACTTAAAATCATTCTAGGAAAAAAAATCAAACATTTATTATTTAATATCTTTGATGTGCCAGGCACTGAAATGGGCTCTTTTCGTATACTGTTTCATCATTAAAACAATCTTATGAATTATTACCATCAGCATGTAAAGATGAGAAGATGATTTTTAGATCATTAAACTGACCTGTCTTCATTTAAAAATCTCATAGGGAATGAAAAGCAAGAATTTAAACCCTGACTTGGGGAAGATATTCAGTTGGTGTACACAGCCTCACTGATTTTAAATATTTTGAACATCAACACTGCCTACAGCAGTATAACTCTAAAGTTTATATTTTTCCTATTGTTTCATGACTTATAAATATTCATTCATTGCTTCTCTCTGGCAAGGACTCTTCTGGATACCTGGGATACAATGGTTATCAAGCTATGAACTTTGTCATAAGTGGATTTTTCCTGTAGCAAAACTTAAAAAGTAGAAAAATTTGATCATTTGTTCTTCAAGTAATAAGTCAAAAAATTTCTTAGAAAGTAGCTTTCTGTTTGGGGGAACAAACGGGAAGTAAACTGCAATGCATCAATTGTGGGCCATAATTATTAAGTCAAGTTTTTTTCTTTTTCTCTTTTTTAAAAAATATTGGACTCTCCTCTACCATCCAACATAAATGTGTTATAAGCTGTTCTGGCTGTACACTTTTTCCAGCTTGCTATTTTATTTGCATTTTCTCCCCATTCACAGAAATAAAGAAAAACAACTACTTAAAGAGTTATCTAAAATTGTTTTATCCAATTTCTTGCTTTATAATTACTCTTTAGCATGTTCCATTCAGGATTCCACATGCAGGATGATTCTGGCATTGCTCTTGTCAGGTCATCAGTATTTTCCATGTTGAATTCTAATGTACATTGCCAACTACTGTCTTCATTATGAAAATCCTAAGTACCATCTGACACAATTATCCACTCCATCTTTCTGTGAACATACATGTCCCCATCATGAATATTTGGGCTTGAGATTTAGTAGTTAAACTTACCCTGATGCCTCTCTTTTTTCCCTATATGCAATAATACATTGGAGAATTCTGCCTGTTCTATCTCTAAAACATATGTAGAATCAGTCCACTTCTTTTCAGAACCCCATTTCCATCCAAAACATTATCTCTTGCCTCAAATCTATCCTCTACACAATAAATCGATCTATTTTAAAATATGTATTTTGTTGAACTATACCATTATGCATATATAAAAATGCAAAAATGAAAGTACAGTTCATATCTTATCGCAAGTGAACACACTTCTTTAATCACCATTCGGGATGAAGGCACAGCTCTTTTCCTTACTCATTACCCATCAACAGTTTCTAGCACCCTAGAAGAACATTGCCAGCCCCACAGAAACTACCTCATTCCCGCTCTCAATTTCTGTACTCCTTTACCCAAAACTCACTGCTATTCTGACTTTTAGCATCCAAAACATGTTTCTCACGTTTTAAAACTATATAAATGGAAATTTTTCTACATGTAACATATATAAAAGTTATATAAAACTTCATATAACTCATTACTTTGTATTTTATATCCAGCTTCATTCTCTCAATGTAAAATTTCTGAGAATCATCCAAGTTATGTGGAACAGTAGGTTGTTCATTTTTATTGCTGTTTCATTTTATAAATATACTACACTTTGTTTTTTGGTTCTATCATTTATAAATATTTGAGTTATTTCCAGGTTTTGACTATAAATGTTTTTATATTTCTCTGTTGATATATGGAGGTATTATATATAGATATTCATGTCAGGTATATATCTAGAAGTGAATATCTTCAAATTTCGTAAATAATGAAAAGCAGTTTTTTAAAAGTATTTTTTAGTTGTCAATGGGCCTTTATTTTATTTACTTATATGTGGTGCTGAGAATAGAGCCCAGTGCCTCACACATGATAGGCAAGGGGTTTACCACTGTGCTAAGACCCCAGCCCATGAAAAGCAATTTTGCCAGGTATTTTACTAATTGTCTGTTCAACATGGTATATATGAAATTCAAAAATTTTAAATCTTTGTCAATACTAGGCATTGTCAATCTTTAATATTTGCTTAGCTGGTGAGTGTATAGTGGTATCTTTGTAGCTCTACTTTGCATTTCCTTAAGTTTGAGAACCTTTTTATATTTATTGAGGTAATCATATCTCCTCTTTTGCTAAGTGTCTGTTTAAGTCTTGGCCTCCCCCATGTTGAGGTCTCTGATTTTTTTTTTTTAACTGATTGTAAGTAGGAAATCATTAAAGTAGGAAATCTTCCCTTATTTCTATCATCCTGGTCTCATATTTGACTTTTAAATAGGCCAAAATGTTCCTATTTTCAAATATTGCGGGCACATCAACTCTTTGGCTATCACCCTGGTTTCCCTCTGGAAAAACCACTTCAACTGTTGAGCTGTCATTACCCTTGCCTCAAACATGGGTATGTGACCTGTGCCTAAAAAATCTCACACACTATCTATTGACTATAGTCATTGTTAGTGGATGAGACATAACCCAGCTTGGAGCCAGTATGATCACATAATACGTGAAGAAGAGATACTTGCTTTTACATTGTGGACTTGTACTTGTTGCCACCATCTTTTAAATGAAACTAAGACTGAACCCAAGGCAGCGTAGAACAACTAAGTGAAAACAAATAATTTAAAATCATTTGTTCTTTAATTTAGCTATGCCTTATGTTAACTATACCACCCACTTTTAATACATGTTCCCAAAGATTTTTTCTCCTTTATAATTTTAACTTAAAACCCTTTTGGGGGGACTAAAACTGTTGTTTTGGATTATCTGGTACTTGCAACAAAATGAATTTGAGCTGATAAAATTTAGTTGTATTCATAAACATTTAAAATATTGCTTTTGCCCATATAAGCTTATTTGAATATACAAAATCAACACATTTTGACTAACACATTAGATTGTATTTTAAAATGTCAGTTTTTCAACTCAAAATACATTGTCATTATTCTAAATAAGTGTTCATAAACCCATAGATTTATACAGTAGTATAACATTTTAACAACTTTTCCATTTCATTTTTGGAAGTTCATTTGCCCATAAGATTATTCAATGCATAAAAATATTAGGTGGTCTCTCTTAAATTTTTCCTTCCCTGATATATTCCAGTCAAACTCAATATAAGAGTGCTTTAGAGAAAATTTTTGTGCTTATGTGTTTTTCTGGAACACAGCAACTTTTAGTCATGACAAGGTAAAAGCTGTGAGCCTTTTTCATGTTTTACATTCTCCTTTGGTTCACCATAACAATTTTTATCCAGAGACCTAGTTCTGAATTGTTGTATATATTAAATAATAATGGGCTCTTGTGCCATAGACTTTGAAATACATGTGATACTATCTCACTTTATTTTTTTTACAGTTAGTTTTGAACATGGAGATCATGCAGCTCTTGCAGAAAGGGTCCATTTTAAAAACATTCTTTATTTTTAAATATTTATTTATTTATTTTTTGGGTACCAGGGATTGAACTCAGGGATACTCTACTACTGAGCCACATCCCCAGTCCTATTTTGTATTTTATTTAGAGACAAGGTCTCACTGAGTTGCTTAGTGCCTTGCTTTTGCTGAGGCTGGCTTTGAACTCGCGATCTTCCTGCCTCAGCCTCCCGAGCTGCTGGGATTACAGGCATGTGCCACTGTGCCTGGCTTCTTTCTTTATTTTTATGTGGTGCTGAAGTTTAAACCCAGTGCCTCACACATGCTGGGCAAGTGCTCTATGACAGAGCCACAACCCCAGTTCTGCAGAATAATCTTTAGAATAAATTTAAGTGTAAAATACTGTAGTTATAGTTTCTTACAGTTATGAGGATGATATCAGTTGAATCATATTTGAAGTTATTTAAATCAGGAAACATTTGAAAACTTCATATTTTGTATTTATATTTCATGCTTATTTTTGTATTTCCTTTATATCATTTTCCAAATTTATAAATATATTGAGAGGATTCTTATTCTAAAAATACATTGGATACAATGTTTAGTATTTACAGACTTAGAGATATCAAATAACCATAATACTAGTTTATTTTGCTATAACTTTTTATAAACAGAAGCTGTTCTGAAATTTCTTTCTTTTTTTGTTACCGGGGATTGAACTCAGGGGCACTCGACCACTGAGCCACATTCCCAACCTCATTTTTTTTGTGTTTATGTAGACAGGGTCTCACTGAGTTGCTTAGCACCTCGCCATTGCTGAGGCTGGCTTTGAACTCGCGATTCTCCTGTCTCAGCCTCCCTAAGTGCTGGGATTACAGGCTTGAGCCATCGCGCCCAGCTTGAAATTTATTTCTTTAATGCCAATTTGAGATAATCATATAATATACTTGATAGGTATATTTGGATAAGAGCATAAGGAAGGCTTTTGTGTAGGTTGTAATTATGATGGCAGTTTTGATAGTATTAGAAAATGTAGCATAGAAAATATAATAAAAAGAAGATAAACAGTTCTTTACCTTGAGAGGCTTAAATTTGCAAACATCAGATTTATTGTGATATATTTTGATGTTAAATATAGCGTGTGATGGGTTGGGGTTGTGGCTCAGTGGTAGAGCACATGCTTAGCATGTGTGAGGCACTGGGTCAGATTCTTAGCACAGAATGTAAATAAATGAATAAAATAAAGGTTCATCAACATCTAAAAACATAAAAAAAAAATAGCCTGTGAGATAAGCTCAAATGAGAAGTGAATGTAGGGGAGAGAGGGAGAGAGAGAGGGAGATGTATGATTAATCCTGGATGAAAATGTTCATTGATTTCATGGAAATTATTCCTGGTTGAGGTGAGGAGGCAAAGGAGGGGAGGGTGTTTTCAAGAGAGAAAGGTATAGATCATTGTCTGAGTGAGTGGGAAAGTAAAGTTTAAAGAACTGTCGTAGAATTATGGAGAAGTATTGAGTGTCTTTGAGGTTTGTGACCATGAATTTGAGTCAGACCAGTGTACCAGATGGCAAAATTAGACAAAGACATCAAAACCCTCAACAAATTGCTAACAAACAGAATCCAGCAACATAGATAATCTTATGCATCATGAGCAAGGACATTTACCTCAGGAATTCAAAGTTAGTGTAACATTTAAAAATCAATGTGGTATACCATATTAATAATCAACAAAACTCATATAGGGTTGGGGTGTAGTTTTGTGGTGGTGCTCATGCTTAGCATGCACAAGGTTCTGGATTTTATTTACAGCAACACATACACACACACCAAAAAAAGAATCATAAAAACCACAGGATAATCTTTGGTAGATGCCAAAAAAGCCCTTGACAAAATCATAATATAAATACACTGAAAAAACTAAGAATAGAAGGGAAATTTTTCAACCTACAAGAGCATCTACAAAAGCACTACAGTTAATATTTGGTGGTGAAGGAATGCGAGTGTTTTTCCTAAAATTGGGAACAAGAGTGTTCACTTCCCAGTGTTGTACTGGTAAGTGTAGCTAGAGCAATTAGGCAAGAATAAAAGGCATCAATGGATTGGAAAGAAAAAGATAAAATTTCATCTATTTGCAAACAACATGATTTTGTGTATAGAAAATCTTAAGAAATGGGTCCACTAGAAAGGAGAACTAATAATGAGTTAAAAAAGTTGCAAGATACACAATATACAGTTGTATTTCTGTATACTAACAATAAGTAGCTCATAACTAAAATTAAGAAAATTTCATTGTCAATAGCGTAAAAAGTATTCTTTTTTCACACTTTTTAAAAAAATTTTTTATTTGTCCTTTTTAGATATACATGACAGTAGAGTCTATTTTCACATACATACATGGAATATAGCTTCCCATTCTTGTGGTTGTACATGATGTGGAGTTTCACTGATGGCATATTCATATGTGAACATAGGAAAGTTCCAATTCATTCTACTGTCTTTCTTATTCTCAACCCACCTCCCTTCCCTTCATTCCCCTTTGAAAAGCCTTCTTGAAGAATAAAGTTACCCTTACCTTGTTCCAGTTTTTGGAGGGAATGCTTTCAATTTTTCTTCTTTTAGAATGATGTTGGCTTTAGGTTTAGCATATATAGGTTTTACAATGTTGAGATATGTTCCTACTATCCCTAGTTTTTCTAGTGTTTTGAACATGAAGGGGTGCTATATTTTGCCAAATTCTTTTTCTTCATCTATTGAGATGATTATGTGATTCTTGCCAAGTATAAATTGATGTGATGAATTAGGTTCATTAATTTTTGTATGTTGAACCAACTTTGCATTCCTGGGATGAATCCCACTTGATCAAGGTACACTATCTTTTTAATATGTTTTTGTATGTGATTTGTCAGAATTTTATTGAGAATTATTACATCTATGTTCATCAGGGATATTGGTCTGAAGTTTTCTTTCCTTGATGTGTCTTTGTCTGGTTTTGGTGTCAGAGTGATACTAGCCTTGTAGAATGAGTTTGGAAAGGTTCTCTTCTTTGATATTTCATGGAATAATTTGAGGAATATTGGTATTAATTCTTCTTTGAAGGTTTTGTAGAACTCAGCTGAGACTTTGTCTGGTCCTGGGCTTTTCATGGTTGGTAGGCTTTCGATGGTATCTTCAATTTCATTGCTTGAAATGTATCTGTTTAAATTGTGTATGTCCTTCTGGTTCAGTTTGGGTAGGTCATGTCTCTAGGTATTTATCAATGTCTTCAAGATTTTCTATTTTGTTGGAGTATAAATTTTCAAAATAGTTTCTAATTTTCTTGTATATTTCAGTAGTGTCTATTTTGCTAGTTCCTTTATTATCATGAATTTTAGTAATTTGAGTTTTCTCTCTCTCTTTGTTAGCTTGGCTAAGGGCTTATCAATTTATTTTTCAAAGAACCAATTTTTTGTTATGTGAACTTTTTGGTATTTCTTTTGTTTAATTTCATTGATTTCATCTCTGATTTTAATTATTTCCTGTCTTCTACTGCTTTTGGTGTTGATTTATCCTTTTCCTAGAGCTTTGAGACGTAATGTTAGGTCATTTATTTGTTGACTTTTTATTCTTTTAATGAATGAGCTCAATGCAATGAACTTTCCTCTTAGCACTGCCTTCATAGTATCCTAGATGTTTTGATATGTTGTATTACTATTCTCATTTATCACTAAGTATTTTTTTATTTCATCCTTGATTTCTTTTGCTATCCATTAGTCATTCAGTAATGTATTATTTAGTCTCCAAGTGTTAGGGTAGCTTCTATTTTTCTATTTTATTTTTTATTTCTAATTTTATTCCATTTTGATTTGATATAATGCAGAGTATTATCTCTATCTTTTTGTATTTGCTAATAGTTACTTTGTGGCATAAGATATGGTATATTTTAGAGAAGGATCTGTGTGCTGCTGAGAAGAAAGTGTATTTGCTTGTTGATGGATGAAATATTCTATATATATCTGTTAAATCTAAATTATTGATTATATTATTTAGTTCTATAGTTTCTTTGTTTAGGTTTTGTTTGGAATATCTATCCAATAGTGAGAGAGGTGTGTTAAAGTCACCCAGTATTTTTGTGTTGTGGTCTATTTGATTCTTGAGATTAAGGAGGGTTTTTATTTTTTATTTTTTTTTATGTACATGGATGCTCCATTGTTTAGGGCATAAATATTTATGATTCTTATGTATTGTGGATTTATCATTCCTTTAAACAGGATGAAATATCCTTCTTTGCCCTTTCTGACTAACTTTGGCTTAAAGTTTACTTTATCTGATATGAGAATGGAAACCATTGCTTGTTTATGTGATCCATTTGAGTGATGTTTTCCCCATATTTTCACCTTCAGTTTTGTCTTTGCCTATGAGGTGAGTCTCTTGGAAACAGCATATTGTTGGGTCTTGTTTTTTAACCCATTCTACCAGTCTATGTCTTTGGATTGACGATTTTAGGTCATTAACATTCAAGGTTCTTAATGAGATATGATCTGTATTTCCAGGCATTTTGGTATGTTTCTGGTTTTGAATTTAACTTAGTTTCTCCTTTGATTGACTATTCCTCTAGTGTAGTTCCTCCCTTTGTTGGTTTTTACTTCTTTTTTCTTTGCATCTTCATGAGAATGTGCTGTAGTGCCGGCTTTAAATATTTTGTTGAGAATGTGCTGTAGTGCAGGCTTTCCAGTTGTGAATTCTTTTAATTTTTGTTTATCATGGAAGGTTTTTATATCATCAAGTCTGAGGCTTAATTTAGCTAGGTATAGTATTCTTGGCTGGCATCCATTTTATTTCAGAGCTTGATATAAGTTACTCCAGGACCTCCTAGCTTTGAGGGCCTGGGTTGAGAAATCAGCTGAGATGCAAACTGATTTCCCCCTATACATAATTTGATCTTTTTCTCTTGTGGTCTTTAAAATTGTATCTTTATTCTGTATGTTAGTCATTCTCATTATAATGTGCCTTGGTAGGTCTGTTGTAATTTTGTACATTTGGGTTCTTTAGAAGCCTCTTGTATATGATTTTCCATTCCATTCTTTAGGTTTGGGAAACTCTTTGATATTATTTCATTGAAAAGATTGTGCATTCCTTTGGTTTGATCTTCATACCTTCATGTATCCCAGTAAATCTTAAATTTGGTCTTTTCATGTTGTCCCGTGATTCTCAGAAGTTCTGTTCATGGTTTCTTATCTTCTTTGCTTTGTCAACTTTATTTTTACTGCTTCTATTCAACATCGTCCTTTAAACTCTAGCCAGAGCAATTAGAAGAAAGAAATTAAAGAGATACGAATAGGAAAAGAACTCAAAATATCACTATTTGCCGATGACATGATTCTGTATTTAGAAGAGTCCAAAAATACCTCCAGAAAACTTCTAGAACTAATAAGTGAATTTAGCAAAGTAGCAGGATATAAAGTCAACACCCATAAATCAAACACATTCGTATACATTGGTGATGAATCCACTGAAAGAGAAATGAGGAAAACTATCCCATTCACAATAGCCTCAAAAAAAAAGAGAAAATACTTAGGAATCAATCTAACAAAGAAATGAAAGACCTCTACATTGAAAACTACAGAACACTAAAGAAATTGAAGAAGACCTTAGAAGGTGGAAAGATCTCCCTTGGATAGACAGAATTAATATTGTCAAAATGGCCGTACTACCAAAAGCATTATACAGATTTAATGCAATTCCCTTAAAATCCCAATGACATTCTTCACAGAACTAGAAAAAGCAATTATGAAATTCATTTGGAACAATAAGAGACCCAGAATAGCTAAGGCAATCCTTAGCAAGAAGAGTGAAGCAGGAGGCATCACAATACTGGACCTTAAACTATACTACAGAGACATATTAACAAAAATTATTTCTGGTAGTTATTATCATTATCCTTTACATTATAATGTCACGTATTGCCTACCACACACTATTAGACTGAAGCTCTCTGAGAACATAGACTTTTAAAAATCTCCTTGAGCAATGAATGGGTTGATTATAGAAAATATGTTCTCTGGGCATTGATGCTCAAATGTCTAATTGTGTTTTACACGCGGGACTCTTGTTATTGTTCAATTTCTCCTATATTTCTGTGGAACATCTCAGGGAGCAAGGAACAATTTTTTATTTGTAACAATACATTACTACTTAAACTACTTAACTACTTAAAATACTTAATCTAAATTTATTAGAGATCACCATGATCTGCAGAATCCCAATGAACAATTCTAAAAAGCTAATACTGTATAATTATTATACATATTTGTAGCTTTCAAGTGAAATTTATGAGCTAAATATAAGAAGCCCATGTGGATTTTACATACACATAAGTGTGTTTGTGTGTATGAGGCGACATATATATGTGTATATATTCATGTATATTATATATCATATATAACAATATATTACATTATATTAATCATATATATAATTGTATATGTGTGGATGGTATGGATATAAATAGATGCATATATACATACCTGGAACATTACTCATTCATAAAAAGGAAAGAAGTACTACATGCCACAGTGTGGATAAACCTAAAAAAAATTATGCTAAGTGAAATAAACCAGTTACAAAATTAACCAATTACAAAAGACCACATACTGCATGAATTCACTTACATTAAATGTCTGGAATAACAAATGTACAGAGACAGTAGAATAATGCTTAACTGAACTGGGGTTTTGGGAGTAAATGAGAAATATCTACTAAAGGTATCCTCCTTCTCCAGTGTTTGAAGAAAGTGTACTGAAATTGAATGTGGTAATGATTGACTGTTTCTGTGACTATGTTAAAAACTATTGAATTATACATTTAGATTAATTATATGGGATGTGAATTATATCTTGATAGAGCTGTTAACATATTTTTAAGAAAACAAACCAGTCATCTCATGCAACATTCAGTTGCTCAGGTGTAGTGAGCCAAATACAAAAATTTGTAAGACTATTACAGATAATTACATGATTAGAAAATCAGATAAAGCAGATGAAATGGATAAATTCCTAGGAACATGCAACCTACCAAGACTGAATTTGGATGAAATAGAAAATCTGAACCAGACCAATAGAAAGTTAAGGAGATTGAATCAGTAATCAAAATCTCTCATCAAAGAAAATCCTGATGAGTTCACTGATAAGTTGTACCAAGTTATTTAAAGAATTAATACCAATGCTTATTAAACTCTTCCAAAATATTTAAGAGCAAGAAATACTTCCAAATTCATGAGACCAGCATTAGGCTGATATTAGTGCCAGGTCAGGATACTATAAGAAAGAAAATTTTAGACTAATATTCCTGGGGAGCAAAAATCCTCAACAAAATACTAGCAAACCAAATTCAGTAAAAGAAGCATATACCATGACCATGTAGAATTTATCCTTGGGATGCAAAGATGGTTCAGCATATGCCAATCTGTAAATGTCATACTCTATATCAGTAGAAGGAAGGAAAAATATACGATCATCTCACTAGGTACAGAAAAAACATTTGAGAAAATCAGCATTTTCTCATGATTAAAAACCCAACAGAATAGTTACAGAAGGAATGTTATTCAACACAATAAATTCTGTGCATCACATGGCTACAGCCCACAATTATAGTAATGGTGAAAAAATAACTCTGAGATCAGAAATAAGTCAGGGATATTCATTCTCTCTGCTTCTACACAACATAGTACTAGAAGTTCTTGCCAGAGCAATTAAATAAGAAGAAAAAGATAGCAAAATCGGAAAGATGTAAAACCATCTCTGTCCTCAGATGACATGGTGCTAAATACAGAAGACACTAAAGACTGGTAGAATAAACAAATTCACCAAAGTTTCAGGATACCAAAATTAAATACAAAAAATTGGTTATTTTAGTGTACTAACAATAAAAAAGAAATTAAGAAAACAACTCCATTTACAATAGCATCAAAAAGAATAAAATATTTAGAAGTAAACCAAGGAGATTAAAGATCTGTAACAATGAAAACTATAAAAAATAGATGAAAGAAATTGAAGAAGGCATAAATAAGTGGAAATTTATCCCATGTTCATGTAAAAAATGTTTAAACTACCGAAAGCAATATCCACATGCAGTGCAGTCCTTCTCAAAATCCTGGTGGCACTCTTCACAGAAAAAAAAAAAGAGCACTTATATAGAAACATAGAAGACCCCAAATAACTAAAGCAGTACAGATTTTTAAAAGCCCTGAAGGCATCACATTTTCTGATTTTAAACTATATTATAAAGCTATAGTCGGCAAAACTATTGTATATACTATATAATATACTAGTGCAAAAACAAAGTTAAGAAGTAAACCCATGCATATACAGTCAACAAAACATCAACACAGGCACTGAGAATACACAGCAGGAAAAGCGTAGTCTCTTGAACAAATGGTGTTGGGAAAACCAGATATCCAGAAGCAAAAGGAAGAAACTGGACCATTACCTTGTGCCATTCACAAAAATGAAGTCAAAATGGATTAAGGACTTAAATTTAGGATATGAAACTACAAAACTTCTAAAACATGGAGGAAAAATGTTATAAGGTTGGCCTCAGCAATGAGATCTTGAGTATGACACCAAAAATACAGGCAGAGAAAGAAGAAATAAGCAAGCAAGACAACTTCTAACTGAAAATTATTTGCATGGAAAAGTAAGCAACACAGTGAAAAGGCAGTTTATGGAAAAAGAGAAAATATTTGCAAACCATACATCTTACAAGGGTTTAACATCCAAAATATACAAGGAATTCATACAATGCAATGTTGAAACACCAAGTAACCTGATTTTAAAAATGGGCAAAGGACTTGAACAGCACTTCTCTGAAAGAGGCCCACAAAGGACTTGAGTTTTATGAAAACATGCTTAACATCACTAATTATCAGGAAAATAGAATTTAGAACCACAATAAAATGTTTCACACCTTATTGGGATGGCCATTATCAGAAAAAGCATAAAGTAACATGCTGGCAAGAATGTGGAGAAATTGACATCCTTGTACACTTTTGATAGGAATGGAAGATGTCACAGTTTCCATGGAAAACAGTATGCAGTTTCCTCAAAAAAACTGACAGAATTACCACATGATCCAGCAGTCCTACTTTATGGTATGTTTTCAGAAGAATTGAAAATAGTATCCAGTAGAGGTGTTAACACTCTCATGTTCACTGTAGCAGCATTCATGAGAGTCAGGAGGTGGAGAAAACCTAAATATCCATCAACATATAAAGTATGAAGAAAATGTGGTACATACATACAGTAGAATATTATTCAGCATTAGAAAGAAAATTCTGCCATTTGCAATAACATGGATAAACTTGGTGAACATTAAGCTCAGTGAACTAAAGCTAGACACAAAAACAACAAATACTGCATTTGTATTAAAATTTATCGATCACTTTAACAGAGGTAGGCTGGGTACAAATAAGTAATTTTGTAATCTTGTTAATACTTTCATAATGGCATGGGAGCATTTTATTTTAAAAATGGTTTTAAGATGCATTATATGCTCAGAATTAGTCTTATAATCATTGGTTATGAGTGAGACATTATCTAGAAAATAAGTGTGATTAAAATTGAAATCATCATGCTGAAATACCCTAACTCTGAAGACAGTGAAATAGATGCCATTGATTTTTTTCAAATCCAGAATATTTCTTTATCTGCAATACCCTGTAGCCAAAAATGGATACACTCCCTATATCAACAATGTTGGAGAGCAAAAGAATAATGACAACTTTTTTTTTGCTTGAAAGAACAATCACTTTTCTCATTCACACACATACAATAAAAACTGTTTCTATTATAAGTAGCCACTTCATTCCTATTCTGTATTTATTTGTTCATACTGTCTCATTAAATTCTGATATTTTTCAGAACCGCTTGTGTGTGTTGTAATTTTACCATCTGGGATACATTAGTCACCAAATATATATACATTGTAATAAAACTTGATGCTACACAAAAATTCATATTGACTAAATTCCATCTTCAAAACCTTTGTTTTATTTAACAATGGGACTATATAATACTTTAACTCAAGAATTGATCATATTTTCTAATTTTTTCAAACCTCTTATGACATTTCAAAATAATATTCATGGAATACAAAAATCTTTAGCGAATGTGTGTAATACTCCACATGGGCTTCTTATTTTATTTAGCTCATGAATTTCACTTGAAAGCTACAAATATGTATAATAATTATACAGCATTAAGTTTTTTAGGCAGGTTTATTGGGATTCTGCAGATCTTGGTGGTCTCTAACAAATTTAAGTCGTAATGCTTTGTAAAGCATCATTACAAATAAAAAATTGGTCCCTACTCCCTTACTGAGATGTCCCACAGAAATATAGGAGAAGTTGAACAATAACAACCAAAAAGTCCTGCATGTAAAACACAATTAGGCATTTGAGGATCAATGCCTAGAGAACATTTTTGTCTATCATCAACCCATTCGTTGCTGGAGATTTTTTAAAAAGTGTCTCTGTTCTCAGAGAGCTTCAGTCTGATAGTGTGAGGTAGGCAATACATGTCATTATAATGTGAAACAGAATAATATTAAGTACTAGAAATAAAGGGAGGAAAGGGAAGACAGGAAGATTAAAGTGGAAAAAAATCGTACCTTGTTGGGTATATCATTCTTTCCCTTCCAAAGCCCATATACATATGACAGATTATTCTTTGCCATTATCCTTTCAGAAAACTTATATGCATCTTATTTCTGTAATGTTATTTCTACTCTTCTAATGAGGTCCTCAACATTTTAATATGCACTTTGTAATAACTTTCTTACTAGCTGATTGGCATGCTTCTAATTCCTCTGCGTTTATTCGATTCTATAACATTTTCTAAAGTTATATTTCTAACATTTTGTTAGCATGCTGTCTTCAGCCATAGAGCTATATTTCTGAATAACAAGTTGAATATAAGATACTTTCTTAGTCAGTCTAGGCTGCAATAGTAAGTTATCATATACTGAGTACCTTAAAAAACAAATATTTATTTTTTACAATTCTGGAAACCAGAAAGTTCAAGATCAGGGTGACAGCATATCTCATATCTGGTGAGGAAACCCTCCTTTTCAGATTGCTGTCATGTCTGTATTCTCAGATGATGGAGAGCACAGAAGAGTTTGCTCTCTGTTTCCTCTTTTTGTAAAGTCATTAATCCCATCAGAAGAGCTGTATGCTAATGAACTTACTAGCTCTTCAAGTCTCCTATGTCTCAGAATAATCACATTGAGGATTATTGTTTAAACCAGTGCATGGGGCCCTGGTGCTGAGGGGGAGGGTAGTGAATAAAAACATTCAGTCCATAGCAGATACCATTAAAATAATAATAAATTGTGCCATTATTTCATCTACCACTAATAAAAGAAATGCTAAACTATGACACACCACCTGCTTAATTCCTAGGCTTTTTATAGTTACCTTAAAATTTCTTTTGAACTCATTTAGATATTACAGCTCACTTTTTTGTATACATTATAAAGAAAATATAAGTGAAATAAATTAGGTAAGAATTCTTTAAATGTCTTTGAGTAATAGTAAATGTTGGCAAGAATGTGGGGATGTACACCTATACATTGCTGGTGGGACTGCAAATTGGTGTAACCACTCTGGAAAGCAGTATGGAGATTCCTCAGAATACTTTGAGTGGAACCACCATTTGACATAGTTATTCCACTCCTGAGCATATACTCAAAGGACTTAAAATCAGCATAGTGACACAGCCACATCAATGTTCATAGCAGCCCAGTTCATAATAGCTAAGCTATGGAACCAACCTAGGTGCCCTTCAATAGATGAATGAATAAAGAAAATGTGGTATATATACACAAAGGAATATTACTCAGACATGAAGAAGAATGAAATTATGGCATTTATTGGTAAATGGATGAAACTGGAGACTCTCCTGCTAAGTTAAATAAGGCCATCCCCAAAAATTCAAAGGCCAAATGTTCTCTCTAATGTGCAGATGCTGACTCACAATAGGCGGGGGTGGGGAGGGCAGTGGAGTGGAAGTTCACTGGATTGGATGGGAATAATAGGGGAAAGGGAGGGGATATAGGAATGGGAAAGACAGAATGAATTGGACAGAACTTACCTATGTTCATATGTGAATGCACTAGCAATGTAACTCCACATTATGCACAACCACAAGAATGGGAAGTTATACTGCACATATGTATGGTATGTCAAAATACATTCTACTCTCAATGTATGACTAAAAAGAATAAATAAATTTTAAAAATATCTTTGATGTTTAGGAAATCACTTTCAATTCAGTTGTCCATTTTTTCAGATAATATTGCCATTTTTGAATACTTATGTTCTCCAGAATTCATATGTTATAATCTTAACCCCTAAAGTGATGGCATTAGGAAGTAGGGCCTTTGGGAAATGATTAGGTCATGAGGGCATAGTGCTCATGAATGAGATTAATACCCATCTTAGAGGCCGAAAATAATACTATAAGCATGTTGTTTAGAAATATGTAGATAAATACCTAAAGAAATAACTAAAAGTTTGAAGTAGTTCCTGCTGGGTGAGTAGGTATGGCAGGGAAAAAATGTTTTATCATTTCAAGCTTTATAAAACTATTTGATTTTTTAAAAATAAAACAGCTGGGCATGGTGGTGCATGCCTGTAAATAAGGCTCTTAACAGTCTTGCCCTGGATGGCTTCTTTTCAGCCTCACCAGCTGCCACTTTTGCGCCCCTGAAAAAGTGCTCTGGCTATGCCCAGCCACTCAATATTCTTGTACATGCTTTGTTCTTTTATACACATGCTTTGTTCTTTTATACTTTCATGCCTTTGTTCATGGGGTTTCCTTTTCTTACGTGCTCTTTTCCTCCTCCACCTTACCACAGTGAATACCTACTTATCCTCTCAGGCTTAGCTGAAATGCTAGATGCTCCATGCTTCTTTCATAGATCCCGTCTTTCCTAAGAGTTGTTTTCTCATTTATGTTCTTCTGAGTATTTGTACATTTATTATTACATTAATCATACTGTATTCATTTATTAAGGATTTCATGCAACTTGGTTTTATCTGTGGTAGAACTGCCTGATTATAATTTGAGTGTCCATAACCATACATATGCATTACTTTGAATGAAAGGACAAACTAATATATAAATCCTGAATTTAAGGCTGTATAATTTTGAAGAGCCATTCAGTGGTTTCTGTATTTTATTTTCTATGTATTATCTAGTTCAATGTGTTGGCCGAGTTCTGTAATAGAAAATTAAAAACAGAAGTTGAGTAAATCAAGTGTTCTTCTTAGCATAGCTTTGCACTTGTCAAAGTCAACATAAAGTCTCTGTAAAGCCAAAGTGTGGGCTACGTAGATATGATTTTATAGGAAGCCCTTGAAAGACTAGCTTCCTGTGATTGCATTTTCTTCCTCCTTGTCATTTACATCTTCTGAATGTGGCAAAAATTTTAAAAACCAGCAAAGTGTTGGAGAAAAGGTGAAAGAAACAATGAGACTCTTTTAAGATGAATAAGCACTTTATAATCTGTAGTAAAAATTCTATTAGCCTGGATAAAATGTACCAAATATAAAATACTGAGAGGTTTAAGTTAGATGTGATTGAAATGAGTATCACTATTTAAGTAATAATGACGTTTTCTTACTGTTAATTTATCTTTTCAGTATTATCCACTATGAGACTGAAGTTCCTAAGAAAATATGAAAACTTTATCTACCATTTAAAAGTAATCTTTTAATCCCCTTAACATTTTATAATAGACTATCATAATGGATTTTCCTAAGCTTTCCATTGATGTGGTGCCACTAACTTGAGTACTTTCTTCTCTGTTACAGTCCATTGGTTGCAAAATAGACAAAATCCTAGACAGTCAAGTGATCATAATCATTTTTTGCTAACTTCTATATCTCTCATATTTTAATTATTTGCATTACTAATATTGTCAAATTTGTCATTTATTGCTGTTTTTTAGAAATTTTTAAGTGCATTTTGTGAAGAATGGTTTAAATAATTTACAAGCTTGTTTATCTAGAAGTGTAGCTCCAATACACTGCAATATGTTGAAAGTAAATGAATAAATGAAAGGTCTCTTCAGGAAACCCTTTTAGTTATGAGACCTCAAACCTTTCCAGCAGGAAGCCTCACCTCCTGTTTAGGACCAGCTTACCTATGGTCTGAATGAGTATTCCAATGTCAATTGATATTAAGTGCTAGTAAAGCCCATTTTTTGGTTATTTAATACAAATAGATAGAATATCCTTGAATCCATGTACCTAAAAAGTAAAATTAGAGTCTTTCATCTCATCATTTCCAAATGACACAATATTCTGGGTGGGTTAAATTCCTAAATGTAAGAAACAAGGCAACAAATATATTGGACAAATATGGAGATTTTATTTAAAACCTTGTGTCAAAAAAACTTTTTTATTTGGTGAGACATAAAATGCAAGTCATATAAAAATTTTAAATTCCTGTATGATAGAAATAAAGTTAAAAGACACATGAGAAACTGCATGAAAATATTTACAACATGTATAATAAACAAGTAATATCCATATATATCAACATCCCCATCAAATCAGTAAATAATCAAGTATGAGTATTACATAGGTTTTACAATAAATGGAATATAAATAGTAAAACCTCACTAGTAGTTACAGAAATGTAAATTATAGTAAGATAACTCTATAAATAGATTTGAAAAAAATCATTGGTAATATCCATTGTGTGGGAATGCTGCAGTCAGCACTCTTGTATGTTGTTGATAAAGAATAAATTGGAACAAACATTTTTATGGGGCCATTTGGAATCATCTATTAAAATAAAAATACATATGCCTTTTGATCCATCATTCTACTTCTAGTTATCTTTCCAAGAAGAATGCATGCTCAGATATGAATTGATAAATGTGTGATAATATTTGTTATTGTAATAATAAAAAACTGGGAAAATATCAGACTTCTTGAGAATTAGTGAAATAAGCTATTTCATTCATTCCATGTAATACTATGCAAAGTTGATAGTGAGGGGATTTGATATGTACAAATGGGAAACAATGTCTAAAATGCAGAAACAATTGCAAAAAGATGAACAATAGCCAATTCCATGATTATATAAAAACATGAATAGGTGTATACATAAAAATTTTCTAGAGAATACATACTATTTAGAGTGGTTACTTTGAGGGAAGGATGTGATTGAAGTTAAGGGCGGTTTTATCTTTAATGAGAAATATTCAGTCATATTTAGAAAATAAATATAGTTTCTATCAATGAAAGTCTTTAATCAATTAAAACCATGAAAGAAGAAAACTGCCAAGTTATTTTTTCTTGAAAATAATAGTTAATATATTTCTTTCTTAGGTCACAAAGTGAAGTGCACATCATTAAAACCAGGGAGGTACTTCTTCCTGTAGGATTTAGAGTAGTTCTGACCCAACATTCTAAATATGAGAATCAAAAATACAACATCTAGGGCTGGGGTTGTGGCTCAGTGGTAGAGTGCTTGCCTCCCATGTGTAAGGTACTGGGTTCGATCTTCAGCACTGCATAAAAATAAATTAAAAATAAAGATATTGTGTCCATCTACAACTAAAAAAATTTAAAAAAATACAACATCTAAGTTCATTCAATAAATAAAGGCGGAATAAAGGACACACACACTAAAATAAGAAACATACCCAAGTATAGCATTAGGACAAAGCTTAATAGAATAAAAGATAGTTTGGGAATGCAACTGGAAGAGTATTTATATTATTTGGTTTAATTTTTTACCCACGGTAGTGGAGATTGAACCCAGAGGTGCTTTGCCACTGAGCTACTTCCCAACTCTTTTTTATTCTTTATTTTAAGACAGGGTCTTGCTAAGATGCTGATGCTGGCCTCACACTTGGGATCCTCCTGCCTCAGCCTCCCAAGTAGCTGGAATTACAGACAGGCAATACCTGTCATTAGTTGTTGTTACTTCTTCTCTTTTTTTTTTTGGAAGGTTTTAGGAAATGTATTCAATTTTCAAAAACATATACATCAGAAAAATTGTGTCATTTATTTTTATTTTTTATTTTTAGTTATACATGAAAGTAGGGTATATTTTGAGATATTTATGCAAACATAAAGTATGTATTATTCTAATTAGGATCCCTGTCTTGTGGATGTACATGATGTGGAGATTCACTATGGTATATTTATATATGTACATAGGAAAGTCATTAGATTCCTTCTGCTGTCTTTCCGATATCTATCCCTGTTTCTTTCCCTTCATTTCCCTTTAATCAGCTGAACTTCTATTCTTCTCCTCCCTTTCCTTGTTGTGTGTTAGCATCCACATATTAGAAGAATATTTGACCTTTGGTTTTTTGAGGATCTGCCTATTTTACTTAGCATGATAGTCTCCAGGTTTATCCATTTATTGGCAAATATCATAAAGCCATTCTTTTTTATGGCTGAATTGTGTTCCATTGTGTAAATATACCACATTTTCTTCATCCATTCATCTGTTGAAGAGTGGTTGATGTTATTTTACAAGCTGATTACCGGGTGCTAGTCCAGATATTCTTATTTAGTATATCTGGGAGAATTTCCCAAACTCAATTTGTGAATAAAATTGAGAGTAAGAAATGTAGAGAGTCATCCGTGGGCTGTGTGTGGACCACCATGTAAGAGTCCCACACAGCACTAGACATGGGCTGACCTGCTGTAGCCGCAGCCCCTCTGAGATGGGTGTGAACTGCCAAGATGCCAATCAACCTGCGGACTGCAAGACTCTGCCTTCTCCCTACTTGGGAAAGAATGTTCGATGGAAGGTCTTTGAAGTCTCCTGATATAAATAAAGCACACACGGGGGCCATTTTGCCATTTGCCTTTTTCCATTTTGCCAGTTGCCAGAAGAATCGTCGCTTTGTGGGTCCGTCCAACCCCTGCATTTTGAAACTATTTTCTGTGTTCTGTGGTTTTTTCACTGCCTTATTTCTTTTAGGCAGTTCTTTATTGGTCAAGGAATTTCGTCTCTATCATCCACATAGGACGTGGGTGACAAAGAAACATATGTCTTCATCTTCATTCTATTACCAATGCCAAAGTTTCTAGCATACAGTATACACTCAATAAAGATTCCTTGATTGACTGGCTGACTGACTGAAGTTATTCAGTAAAATTTGTAGTAATAATTATGAATAAAATAAATGTTTAGAT
This sequence comes from Geosciurus inauris, assembly GCA_004024805.1. Lineage (NCBI taxonomy): Eukaryota > Metazoa > Chordata > Mammalia > Rodentia > Sciuridae > Geosciurus > Geosciurus inauris. Next base: position 48,024 of record PVHX01006602.1, on the reverse strand, counting down.
TAAAGGATATTTAAATAATTGTTGGTATGTCTATATAATGAACTGTGCTATAATTAAAATTGTGGAATATTTCATGTAATTAAAAATGTTCATAACATATCATGTAATGAAAAAAACAAGCTGATGTACAGAATGTGCAATTCACTTCCTACATTAAAAAGTGTAACAGATTACCAATTCTAGCAATATAGCTTGTCAGATCTGGTAATACAAATCATATAACATGAATAATCTTACCTTCATTCCTATTATGTATAACCAGAAGTAATGGAATATAAGAAACATTGCTGCTTATATAGCTGAGCCACAAAAAATGGAAAATTGTCAAGGGTCAGAAAAGAAGAGAGAACTAAAAAATAGAGGGGTTAGCATCTAAGTTAATGCTATTTCTCCCATTTAGAGTGGGAAAAAGGGAAATGAGAGATGAGTAGTTGGTAGACCCCATAATCTAAGGGTTTATGTTTTGATAACTACTTACTGACAGAAATTGAGGATTTTAGTACTAGTAAAGTATAAAATTGGTACTTGAATGGCCTTCTTGTAGTCCAGTCTCTCGAAAGGCTTAACACAATTAGAGAGAGGACTTTAAGCTTTTTAAAAAAAAGTCAGAAGAAAGGACTACAAAGAAACATGTCTGCCTTTATATATGGGTTTTAAAGATCAATTACCCTTAGAGAATTTGAGATTTAATATGTTTGTAATAAGTACTTGTTCTTGTTTAAAAAAATTAATAAAATACTGATCCCATGACAGTAATGCTTCTGGGTCTTACAGAAGTAAATGCAAAATCTTATGTTATGTCATAAAGTATTTCCACAGATAAAACCTGGTTAGAGATGTATTTACATTAAAAATTTACAGAAATTACAAGGAAGTAAGCTACCAGGAGATTCAACAGATTTAGCTAACAGCATGTATACCTAAGGAAGGATGCTATGAACAAATATAAAATCAGTTCCAATAAATGAAACAGTTCTGTGTATGGAAAGGTCGTTAAAGTTAAAAACTCAACAATAGATTAATCATAAGTGAGGAGACAGGAGCTAAGGAAATAACCTTGAAGGTAGTACAGGTAAATAGTTCTTAAATATAGGAAAGTGATTTTTGCTACTTTTCATTTTATTTATTTTTATTGGTGCATGATGATTATACATAATAGTGGGATTTGTTACATATCCATACAGGCACACAAAGGAATAATATAACTTGATTAATTTAATTCCCTAGTATTTTTTTCTTTCCCTCCCTTTTCCTGATTCTCTTCCTGTACTCTACTGGTCTCCCTTCTGTTTTCATAAGAACCACCCTCCATCTTTTTTTCCTTTTTCTTCTCTTAGCTTCCACATATGAGAGAAACCATGGTCCTTGACTTTCTGAGTTTGGCTTATTTTGCTTAACATGGTGCTGTCAAGTTCCATCTGTTTTTCTTCAAATGGCATAATTTCATTCTTGAATTATGCCTGGTTAAAACTCCATTGTGTATACATAGCACATTTTCTTATCCATTTATCCATTGATGGACACAGGCTGGTTCCATAATTTGGCTGTTGTGAATTGTGCTGGTATTGACATGAGTATGCATGTATCACTACTGTATGCTGACTTTAATTCTTTAGGATAAATATCAAGGGGTAGTATAGCTGGATCACGTGGTAGATCCATTTCTAGTCTTTTGAGGAAACTCCATATTGATTTACATGGTGATTGCACCAATTTATAATCCTATCAACAGTGTTTAAGTTTCCTTTTTCCTCATGTCCTCTCCAGAATTTATTATTATTTGTATCCTTGATGGCTGCCATCTCAGTATAGTTTTGAATTGAATTTCTCTAATTGCTAAAGATGTTAAACATTTTTGGTCATTTGTATTTCTTCCTTTGAAAAATGTTTAGTTGACTTGCCAATTAATTAATTGGATTATTTAGTATTTTTGGTATAATTTTTTTGAGCTTTTTATATATTCTGGATATTAATTTTCTGTTGTAAGAGTAGCTGGCAAAGATATTTCTCCCATTCTATAAGGCAGGACAGAATAGAGAGTACTATCAATGAGTTCTGTAGATACAGACTAGATAGATGCACTTCCAGGGTAGGGGTGTTATATAGTTCTAAATGGGAATTTCTGGTGGCTAGGGTTAATCTCTGATTAGAACATTAGAACTTTGTCAGGTGGTGTCTGCTTGGTAGAGATTATATCAGTCCATCCTAGGTCCAGAAAGATGCTAATTTCTGCTGGGTATTTGAGTCCCAGGGACCTCCGAAAAGACAGCAAAATTACCAACCTTCCACAGGTTTCATATTCACTACCACCCATGAGTATGGCCTTCCCAGACTCAGTCCTCAAGCATAATTATTTCTGCTTATTCAGTTTCTTCATCCTCCTTAGCTGACATGAACCACCAAACTTAAAGGGAAAATGAACTGCACTGCCTTCCATATTTCTGACCTGAATCCCGTGGGGTACAATATTCTCAGTGCTTGCTTAATTTGCATTCTAGCCAGGTCATTGTGGCAATATTGTTATGATCCCACAGTCCCTGTATCAGCAAGCTCTGACTAAAATAAAATTGCATTAAAAAAAGATAATACAAAGATAAACCTCAAATACTCAGACCCTCTCAAAAAATTTTAAATGTAAATAACTCATGGGTCCAAGATAAAGAGAACTGAAATTGAACATTTAAAATTGAGTAATCGAAGTGAATGTATAGCCTTCAGTGCTCATATTTGAAAAGATTAGAAATGAATTAATTAAGCATTAATGAAAGAAGAAAAAAACAAAAGCAACAAAGAATTCTAAAGAAAGTAGTAAGAAAGAAGGAATAAGAAAAAACTGTATTAAGTAGAATTTGAAAACTGATTGTTTCAAAAACTGACAACATAGATAAAGGATAAATGAGAGAAAGCATACAAATTTCAGAGTGAAAGAGAGAAATGTAATAGATCCATTCGCTCCAATTGTGGTCTATATTGCTCCTTATTAATTTCTTTACCAGTTGAAGCATTAAGCAAATAAAAATTAAATGTCATCAACAAAATTTAATATTTTCTGATATATTTAACTTCCTGTCTTTAGATTTTCCATTCTTTCAATATGATAAACAGTGCTGCAGTGAATATTTTTGATTTTTATAAGTATAGGTTGGTCTCTTTTATGTTTATTTTCTTTGGATACACTCACATAAGACATAATGAAATATATTGACAAATTTCTAAAGTAATTTGTAGTGGCCCACAGAACATATATGATATGCATAAGTAAGTTTCTAAATACACAATTAACTCATGAATTAAAGGCTTCTTTAAATGGTGCTAACTTATATAATTGTGTTTTACTAGTTCATGGATATGGTATACCAAAGTCTTTTTTCTCTTCTTTTTTTTTTTTAAGAAATAAATTTGGTATTGCAAAATAAGTTAATAATTAGTTTTACTTGTATTTTAGTTATATTATTAGTATACATATAACTTATTATTGATGTTATATTTTGGAAGCTTAGTCATACAGTTCTAACTTTATATGTGTAGCATTTTCATAATTAAAAAATCTCTGAAAACAATTTGGATTTATAATAGATAAAAGGTAAAACTATAAAAAGAAACCTCTTTATATTCTAATTAATTTTAAATATTATATGGTGAAATACTTTGCTGTATTTGATTTTCCCTAGAATTAGAGAAAAGATTGTCAAGTCATGCTGTATGAATAGTCAAGAAAGAGTACAGTCTAATAGTTGAGATCACAAAATTGTAAAATAAACTGCTTGTATTTAAATTTCAACTCTAGTATAGCTCTGGGTCTTTAAAAAAGTTTTTACTTTTCTTATCTTAGTCTACTCTGTAAAAATGAACATTATAAGGTGGTTGGGAAGACTATGTGAGCTGTGTACATAAAGCACTTAGAATAATACCTGGTACATAGTTGTCATTCAGTAAGGCTTAGCTGTTGACAGAAAATATTAGATACCTACCAGATGTGTGCTATGTATAAGGTTAGTAGAAATTAACTAATCTCTACTCCTCATCTGCTCCATCATATTTTTCTTATTTTTATTTTTGGAGCACTTTTTGCACAGAGTAATGTTTCTATTTTGTTCTTTTGTAAAAGAACAAATAAAACATGTTCAACATATAGTCTCCATGATACAGAGAAAGTGGGTTTGGGCAAAGAAGAGTTATTTCTTTGAGTTTGGATTCAATTTTCTCTCATACTCTTGAATACTTACTTTTTATTTTCATTTTTCTTATTTTTCAGATTAAACATATTTATGGAAAAAAAAAATTAATGATAAAATAACTAAGTTTTGTAACAGTACAATGGATTCTTCAGTGGAAAACAGTATGTATATAAACAGAGTATGGGTTCAATGTGAAAATGAAAGTTGTTTGAAATGGAGATTATTGTCAAGTGAAGATGCAGCCAAAGTTGATCACAATGAACCGTGGTACTGCTTCATGAATGCGGACTCAAGATATAATGAGTGCTCTATTTCTGAAGAAGACTTTCCTGAAGAGTCTCAGCTTCATCAAAGTGGATTTAAGATTGTCTATTCACAGCTCCCTCTTGGAAGCCTGGTTTTGGTAAAATTACAAAATTGGCCAAGGTAAGACTTGTTGTTTTTTGCTAATTATTTAGGTGTAGTCTTGCTAGGTTTGTGAATTTTTTAAACCTTTTCAAAGATTCAACTTTTTTTTTCTCTTTTGTTTGTTCACTTATTTATTGACTTCTGATCTTATCATTATTCTTTCCCCTATTTCTTTGAGATTATTTTTTCTAGTTTTTAAAATTGAAAACTATGTCATTGAATACAAATTCTTTTTTCTTGTCAATATAGAGAATTTAAGATTTGAAATGGGTTCTTTATACGTGTGTTTTTAAATCAGCAAATATGTGGAGACTTTATCTTTTTGAGTTCTAATTCAAATCTATAATAATCACTACCACTGAATCTTATTATTTGGCCCACAAAGATGCATCTTGTGAATTCTTTGTGCACACTTGAACAGAATGTGTATTATATAATTCTTGACAACCAAACAATTTTTTCTTTAGATTTATATGGATTTTTAATAATATAGCTCAGGGTGGTTGTTTTTTTTTTTTTTTTGCATTATGGATTGATTTTCCCAAATATGCAGTGTGCATTTTCAGTTTTTTAATTTCAAGTTTTATTTTTAGTGATATTAAATTATACACTACTATATTTGTTTTGTCTCATGGCTTTGATTTTCTTATTTCAGGACTCCATCTTATTTATATTTTATCTTCTTTATTCATTTTATGTATTCCTTTTTCATGAATTATTTTCATCTTTTCAATTCTATATACATATATTTTTTCTTTTCCATGTTTTATTTTTCTGAATGTATTAACATTTGCCCTTCCATTCTTTCCAATTTATCATTCTTTATTGAAATTAAAAAATAGTTCATTAGATATGACAACTTTTTAAGTCTTTAGTCACTTTAAAATATTTTTTTAATTTATGTATTTTTTCACTGCCTACATTATTTTATTTTCATGAGCTTAACTTAAGATCTCAGGTATAATTTTGATTTCTTTTAAGGCCATGCCTCTCGGGAAAGCTTCCACTTCTTGTAGTATTATTATTCAGTTTTATCATGATAACTATATCAAGTTCTACCATCATCCTTTCTTATTGTGTACTGTTCTATAAAAATTTTAAGAAGGGAAGAACAAGTCAGAGTAGATTTTTCTCTTAGTCCATTTTCTTTTTGTTCAGATTGGATCATTCCTATTGTTCTATCTTTAAGTTCACTGAGTCTTTCTGCTGTCATATTCATTCTGCTGTTAAACTATCTGTTGATCTTTATTTATTTATTGTATTTTCCATTATAAGATGTCCATTTATTAATTGTTCATGTCTTCTATTCCTTTTGAATCGTGTGTGTGTGTGTGTGTGTGTGTGTGTGTGTGTGTGTTATTGGGGATTGAACCCAGGACCTTATACAACAATGTAGGCAAGTGGTGCTCTACCACTGACTAATGTCCCAGCCCATCCATTTTATTTTTTATTTTTTATTTTTGTGACAAGGTCTAAGTTGCTCAGGCTATCCTCCTGCCTCAGCCTCCTGAGTAGGTGGGATTACAGGCATGTGCCACCATGTGTGGCTTAATTTTGGATATTGTTTAAATATATTTAGCAAGCTGCTTTTGCTAGTACACAAGAGAGATTTAAGGGCACCTCTTTATTACTGCCAGATGGAAGTGAATGTCTAGCTTCTCCATTCAACCTCGACTGATTTCCAGGGAGGGTAGCAATACCTCTTTCCTGCTAAGGAGAGGTAGGAGGTAGGAGTTCATGTTCACAACACTGGCTGGAAAGGGTAGAGGAATCTTATTACTGCTCCCAGGTAACCTTCACTGACACCATGGAAGAGGGTCTTGCTAGTACTGCAAGGTGGTAAAAATCTTCCTAGTAGGACTTTTTTGCTACTCCTTAAGGGAGAAAGTGCTTCATTACTGCTTGGTGGTTTGAAGTCCAGGCTTACCACTAGTCTTTGTTTTGGGGATACATTGGAGGGTAGGGTGGCATAGTTTGTCTGGAACAGAGAAGTAATTGTATAAAATACTTCTGTCTTGCTATACTGCCACCCTTCTTGTCTCTTGGCTAAAAAGAGAAGGTTTCACTGGGGCTTTTTTATTTATTTGCACCTATTGATATTTCTGGGCTGCTATCTTCTTTAACACTCAGTCTAAGAATATATAAGGCAAAAGAAAGCCCAGGGAAATCACTGCCGTACCATTCTTCATAGGTTTCAGTGTCCTAGCTGTTACATTTTTTAACTTTACGGAGTCTTCTTATGTTTGTTTTATATGTAATATCTAGTATTTCCCTGTATATCTACATGTAAGAATATAGAGAAATGACTCTGTCTTGTCCGGAACCAGAAGTTACAGAATAAGTTTGTTTTATACTTTTCGTATTCACAGCCCTAAGGCCCCTTATTCTATTGTTTTCTCTATCAAAAATGTAGAATTGTTTACTGAAACTATCTAGGTTTACCTCCCCTACTTTATTTTTAATTTTAAATTTTATTTAGTTAAATTAATAGACTTTTTAAAGAATCGCTGCAGGCTCACAGAAAAATTGAGTGAAAATTAAGAGAATTTTCACATTAGCTCTCCACCACACACAGCTCATTCACCATCAACATCCTGCACCGATATGGTACATTTATTATAAGTTATGAATCAACATTCACTCATCAACCAAATCTGTAGTTTATATTAGAGTTCATTCTTTGTGTTTTTTACATTTGTGAGTTTTGACTATAATGACATGTATTCACCATTATACTGAATGGCTTTTCTAGCATAAAAATCCTCTTGTGCTCTACCTGTTCTTGTAGGTAGCAACCATGCAATATGTAGCCTTTTCTGATTATTTTCACTTAGTAAAATGCATTTCCATTTCTTCCATGTTCTTCAATGCCTCTGTTGCTCATTTCTTTTTATTATTGAGTAAAATTCCATGTTTGTATGTACTACAATTTGTTTATCCATTCACCTAATAAAGGACTTCTTGGTTGTTTCCAAGTTTTGACGATTATGAATAAAACTTTTATAAGCATCTATATGTAGGTTTCTGTGTAAACATGAGTTTTAAATTCCTTTGGGTAAATACCAAGGAATGCAGTTGCTAGATTGTATGATATAAGTATGTGTGATTTTTAAAGAAACTGCCAAACTGTCTTCCAGGGTGGCTGTACCATTTTGTATTCCCACCAGTGAATAAGAATCTCTGTTGTATGCCACATTCTTACCAGCATTTGTTGCTAGTGTTTGGGGTTTTGGCCATTCTAATATGCATGAAATAGTATTTCATTGTTGTTTTAGTTTATATTTCCCTCAAGATATATGCTATTGAACATCTTTTCATATGTTTATTTGCCATCTTCATATCTTTTTTTAGAGAGATGTCTGTTCAGATATTTTGCCCATGTTTAAATCTTGTTTCTTATTTTAGAATTTTAAGAGTACTTTATATATTCTGGATACCAGGCTTTTATCAAATATGTCTGTTATCGATGTTTTCTCCCAGTCTGTGGCTTGTTTTGTTATTCTCTTGATAGTGTTTTTTAGCACAACAGATGTTATAATTTTAATGAAATCCAACTTATCAGTTTTTTTCTTTCATGGAAGGTGCCTTTAGTGTTATATCCTCACTTTTATTTGGACCTTCATTTTCCTCTGTTATTACTGACCTGTCCTCTTCTAATCTGATTTTACTACTAGGAGTTTCTCATCAGTATGAACTTTTGTCCTGCAAATGATCTGTGTTAGATCTAAGTGTTCATACTACCCAGACTGCTTTAACACCTTCAGAATTTGTTGCAGTTTTTCTTGCTCTCAGTTCAACCTGCTGCATTTTTTGCTGAATGCTTGTTTCAGTTTTTAAGTTCTCATTTCTCAAAGCTGTCAGCCCTCTGATAGCTATCTTTACCCACCCTTCTTTACCCACCTTCTTTACCTCTATCTTTACCCACCCTTCTTTTCTCATATAGAAACTAACATTTTGCAGGTCTTGTAATTGTCAGTTGTTTGCACCTACTGGTCATATTTTTGTGTTCTTAAATAACTTACTAAATTTCATCATAGATGTTGTGTGTCAGGTATGGTATTGCTACTGTATTTTTTCTGCCCACATTGGGAAATTTCAGGAGATTCTAACATGATACCATCATTGCTACAGTCTTTCCAGAACCTCTTACTATCTCACATTACATTCTCCAACATAAATTCTCAAAGATGGGATATTTTGGCTCAGTATCTTGTTTTCATTCACATTCTTTTCCATGAAAAAAAAAAAGGTGTTGACTATGAGATAGTATGATTGGCTTATTCTAACATACATACAAATATTATGTTCTTGCACTCTCACTTACCGTTATGTGTTGAATTGTGTTCCCTTAAAATTCATATAATGATGCTCTAATGCCTAATACCTTGTAGTGTGACTATGTATGAATATAGGGCCTTTAGAGAGGTAATTAAGTAAAAATGAGACCATTAGAGTGGATCTTAAGCCAATGTGACTGGTATTCTTATAATAAGAGAGAATTTGGATACACAGAAACTTTAGAAATGCATGTACAGAGAAGAAAGGCCATGTGAGGACACAGCAAGAAGGTGGCCATCTGTAAACCAAGGAAAGAGAACTCAGAAGAAACCAAATTCATCTATACTTTGATCATGGACTTCAAGCCTCCAGGACTGTGAAATAGTAAATTTCTGTTATTTTGCCTACCCAGTCTGTGATATTTTGTTATGACACCCTAGCAAACTAATATACTGTCTTGGAAAATGTGTGAAAACTTTTGGAAATATGTGCCCTTTGTTATTGAGGGCTTTTCTAGGTATCAAATATAATAATGTTGTGAAAAATCTTATTAACTGACTTCCATGCAGTAATTTAAATGGGCATTAAGAAGAAATAGTTGGGTAAGAACACATATTTTAAGAGTTATGAATATAAACACTCATTTTATGAAGTTATTTATGAAAGTATTTGTAGTCCTATATCATTTTTCACATCTAAAATTAACATTTTGAAAGTATAGTGTTTATATTCTCAGAGGGAAATACTGGAGTTTTAACAACTGTCATTCAAGAAATGGATTTGTTTTTGTCACTATATCTGAAAAAATTGTTAGTAATTTCATTAGGAATTTCTTTTGTAGTTTTGCACTACTGAGGCTTAGAATTTAAAATTTCAAATGAAACATATTTACTCCTGTCCCTAAATTATGTCTAATGTATAATTAGGGCCATCAGTATGCCTGAAAAATATATCTGTATCTAACTTCTTACTTACTGGAAAGTAGGATGAATTTGACTGAGTAGCCACTTATGTTCCCTTTTATGAACTTAATTGAACACAAATATAAAATTCAAATTAAGAAACTCAAATGTACTTATGTTGCTTATTCAGTAGCAAAAATGCAGCAAAAGATAACAGGATATATTACAATAGTAAAATATAAACATGGAATTAATCTATAAGAAACAGTCAAACATCAGCTCTTAATTAAGCAATGTTATAGATGCTGAAGTTTCAAGTGGAAAGACCATCTGCTGGCTGCAGAGATACTTAACATTGTAGCATTATCTGGGTCAATTCTCATTAACCCATGACCTTACATCCAGCTTTTAAGACTCAGAAATTCAATCTTGTCAGCATTTCAAAGTTCTTGTTTCTCAGAAGAGTTGACCTGCTTTCGTAAAGCTACAGGGAAACTGATACAAAACCGAGAGATGCCTATTTATAAAAACACATAATTGTCAAGATATTAGCACTTTGTCTATGGGCAAGCTCCATGAGGAATCAAATTATAATAGTTACATCTATCTCCACATGTTGATACAACACACACTCATGTATTTATAAAATTACTTATGCAGCCTGTGTCTTTGGATTATGCCTGTGTATATTTGCGGTAGAGTTGTACATACTATGAAAACAAAACTATTTCCACAATGTTTAAGCAGACTTGCTTTTTAACAATTGAAGAAATAGTATTGTATTCAGCTAAGTAAAAGTCCAGAAGTTAAAAGGAGAAAATAACAGTGTACATCTCACTTAGTTAAGGAAGATACATTGCCAAGCAGAAACTAGGTTTTATTTAGGATAACTGTTTTGGATATATTTATACAGAATTTTACAAAGCTTTTTCATAAATATGAAAATTCATTTATAGAAAATATATTTGTACTCTAATGTACTATCATCCAAAGAGCTTGGTATTAAAATATGCCTTCAAGTTAACAAAGCAATCCAGTGATACTTTTTAGATATAGTATATAAATGTATAAATTGAGATATCTATTAACTTCTTTCAGTGTTATAAACTTTAATTGCTTATTTCTAATTTACATTATTTTACATGCAAATTAATATACTTATAATGTATATGTGTCTATATGGGAAACTTCCTCTTCCCATAAGCTCCTGCAGTTAGATACAGCACAGAAATTTCTTGACAAATACAATATTCATTTAGTGATGACTCCAACTCATCCATTGTATTCCAACCATTTAGGAATAAGGCCCAAGTTAAGTTTGCTGTCTTCTTAAACATACAAACCATAATTGCAAAATGATAGTGACATATTTCTAATGTGGTATAAATACAAGGCAAATGCAACCATGCTTTAAACTCCAACTTTTGTTGGGGGTGAGAATTATCTCATTATGGATCAGTTCCACTGGATAACAAATATGTACAACATCAGTTTCTTCATTATATATTTGTACTTCCCTTCAGGTGCTCTATCCTGCTAAAATTTGTCTTTTCACATGATTAATTGTAACACCTATTGTCTTTTATTTTTTGATACTAGGGATGGAACTTAGGGGTGCTTAACCATTGAGCCACATCTCCAGCTTCCCCTCCTACTTTTTTTTTTTTTTTTTTAAATCTAGAGACAGGGTCTCACAGAGTTGCTAAGTTGCTGAGGCTGGCTTTGAACTTGCTGCCCTTCTGCTTCAGCCTACCAAGCCACTGGGATTACAGGCATGTGCCACCATGCCCCGCCAGCATCTCTCTTTTTTTTAAGCATTTGTGAATTTTAACTTTCTATTACCCACAGATTCTAACATTAATCATATATTTTTCTTATAATTCTGATACTTTTCCTTTGGGTTATCTATTCTTACTGTTCCTTTCCACTTTTAAGTCAGTAGAACAATACTTCAGAATTTCCCTTCCATATGAAAAAGAAAAATAAGGAAATAGAAGTGCACAGTACAATCTTATGGTTGATAGTATTTGAATTGAAACTGAGGTCAGTGTGAGGGCAGAAATGGACATCAGCTTTCTTCAGTCATAGGAAGTCAGAAAAAAGATGATGGAGGTAGCAGATGGGAAGAAGTAATCATGTTTTCTGCATCTCTTCCCTCTGCTTAGCTTTTCCTTTAGTTTTGTACATTCATTTTTAGCTGAGATATATAAACTAGGAGTCAGAAAATTCCTCTCTGTGTCCTGAAGAAATGCTAAAGTGCCCCAGTTATTTGGACATAGGACAATACTTTACATAATTCATTTTTAGATCAGCATATGAGGTTATGTATAATTTAATGTGCTTTAAATAATGAATGGAAAGTTTTATTAGCATCTAATTCTTTTTAGGAGTTTTTATTTATATTTCATAGAGTGATAATGTAAAATGAATAGTCTTGGGCCTAGTGGATTCTTGATATATCGTAATTTGTATCATTAAAGTAGCAACTTGTCTGCAGAATATTTTTCTCTTTTGTGACTTAAATGTTAGAAATCTTTAGAAAGTTTTATGCTAAATGGAATAAGTACTACTTATAATTTGAAATTACTTGGCAATAATCCTCTTAAAAATTGCTGTGAGGTAAAGCTCAAGTATTAAACATGAACCCCTTACATTTTACAGAGTTTAAACAGTGAAATGCAACAATTATAGTTTGGTTGCTTTAAAAATAGATGTTAATCTATGTTAATCTTTTGACCCAAAGTTCCTAGATTTCTGCCAAGTTTGAGGTCTCTATTGCTCCTAACAATCCCTTTTAGTAGTTTATCTCCTATTGAAGTGATCTTTTAGTGGCTTCCTTCAGAAGTGTAGAGTTCTAATGTGGGTTTCAAAGGAAAACTCCAAGTTTACTGTTCAACGTAGCCTGATAAAAGCCATCAAGCAACAATGAGATATTTGAACCTGATAATAATAGTCTTCTTTACTTCTTTACTGGAGTTGCACTAGAGTTTCCATTACCACTTTCAGTTCTTCTAAAGCTCCTTTGGTATTCGGACAGTCTGAAACAATGTGTAATCCTCATGTCATTCCTGTTGCATGATCTTGGGTTACCAGGAGCCCTTCACCTCCCTTTCCCCTAACTTAGAGAGACCAAGTGCCACAGGACTCTGCTCAACATCTAGAGAACAAGAAACCATCTGTTCTATTCTCACACTCCACTAACCCTATTTACTATTGGCACCCAAGTTATCACCTTCTGACAGCTCTAGTTGGGACTTGACATCCTGCTAAATTCAGAATTTTTACCTTAACAATATTAAGCTTGAATTTTTTCTTTTCTTTTTATTTTTTAAATTTTTACTTTGCTGTGCTGGTTAATAATATTTTTTCCATTTATGTAGTATTTATTTATTTTCCCATTTTCAAGTAAAATTTACTTTTACAATCTGAATTGCTTGAGAGTTAATCTGCCTTTAGGAAGGTGAATATATAACCAGAAAGTATAAATGGGTTTCTGTTCTCTTCCTGAGTTCCATTAAATTTTTTTTCAATTTATTTATTTTTATTTTTTAAAACAGAAGAATGCATTTCTAGTCATAGTACATATATGGAGCACAATTTTTCTGTTTCTCTGGTTGTAAACAAGATAGAGTCACACAATTCATGTCTTCATACATGTACCTAGGGTAATGATGTATATCTCATCCCACCATCTTTGCTACCCTCAGGCCCCTCCTTTCCCCTACCTCCCCTTTTCCCTATCCAGAGTTCCTCCATTTATCCCATACTCCCCACCCCCATCTCCATTATGGATCAGAATCTACTAATCAGAGAAAACAGTTGGCCTTTGGTTCTTTGGGATTGGCTTACTTCACTTAACATCATGTTCTCCAGCTCCATCCATTTACCTGCAAATGCCATAATTTTATTCTCTTTTATTGCTAAGTAATATTCCATTGTGTATATATACCACAGTTTCTTTATCCATTCATCTATTGAAAGGCATCTAGGTTGCTTCCACAGTTTAGCAGTTGTGAATTGTGCTGCTGTAAACACTGAAGTGGCTGTGTTACTGTGGTATGCTGTTTTTAAGTCTTTAGGATATAGACTAAGGATTGGGATAGTTGGATCAAATGGTAGTTCCATTCCAAGTTTTCTAAGGAATCTCCATATTGCTTTCCAGAGTGGTTGCACCAATTTGCATTCCCACCAGCAATGTATCAGTGTGCCTTTTCCCCCACAACCTCGCCAACATTTTTGTTGCTTGTATTCTTGATAACTGCCATTCTGACTGGAGTGAGATGAAATCTTAGGGTAGTTTTGATTTGCATTTCTCTAATTGCTAGAGATGTTGAACATTTCTTCATACATTTGTTGATCAATTGTATATCTTCTTCTGAGAAGTTTCTGTTCAGCTCCTTAGCTCATTTATTGATTGGGTTGTTTGTTTTTTTGGTGTTAAGTTTTTTGAGTTTTTTATGCATCCTGGAGATTAGTGCTCTATCTGATGTGCATGTGGCAAAAATTTTCTCCCAGAATGTAGGCTCTCTGTTCACCTCATTGATTGTTTCTTTTGTTGAGAAGAAGCTTTTTAGTTTGAATCCATTCCATTTACTGACTTTTGAATTTCTTTCTTGCGCTTTAGAAGTCTTGTTAAGGAAGTCGGGCCTAATCTGACATGATGAAGGTTTGGGCCTACTTTTTCCTCTAATAGGTGCAATGTCTCTGGTCTAATTCCTAGATCCTTGATCCACTTTGAGTTGATTTGTATGCATGGTGAGAGAAAGAGGTTTAGTTTCATTTTGCTGCATATGGATTTCCAGTTTTCCCAGCACCATTTGTTGAAGAGGCTTTCTTTTCTCCAGTGTATGTATTTGGCACCTTTGTCTAGTATGAGATAACTGTATTTAAGTGGGTTCGTCTCTGCGTCTTCTATTCTGTACCATTGGTCTACATGTCTATTTTGGTGCCAATACCATGCCATTTTTGTTACTATAGCTTTGTAGTATAATTTAAGGGCTAGTATTGTGATGCTTCTGCTTCACTCTTCTTACTAAGAATTGCTTTGGCTATTCTGAGTCTTTTATTTTTCCAAATGAATTTCATGTTTGCTTTTTCTACTTCTATAAGGAATGAAGTTGGGATTTTATTTTATTTCATTTTTTTCTTAATTTTATTTATTTATTTTATTCTACTTAGGTATACATGATATCAGAGTGCATTTTGATTCATTGTACACAGATGAGCACAACTTTTCATTTCTCTGGTTGTATGTGATGTAGAATCACAATATACATGCAGTCATACATAAAGCTAGGTCTATGATGTCCATCATATTCCACCATCTTTACTGTCCCCCTGCCCCTTCCCCCCTCCCACCCTTGTGACCAAAGTTCCTCCATTCTTCCCCTGTCTTCCCCCACATTATGGATCAGCATCCACTTATCAGACAGAACATTTGGCATTTGGTTTTTTGAGATTGGCTTACTTCACTTCATGATATTCTCCAACTCCATCCCTTTACCTGCAGATGTCATAATTTTATTCTCTTTTATTGCTGAGTAATATTCCATTGTGTATATATACCACAGTTTCTTTATCCATTCATCTATTGAAGGGCATCTAGGTTGGTTCCACAGTTTAGCTATTTTGAATTGAGCTGCTATAAACATTGAAATGGCTGCATCATTGTAGTATGCTGTTTTTAAGTCTTTTGGGTATAGACCAAGAAGTGGAATAGCTAGGTCAAATGGTGGTTCTATTCCAAGTTTTCTAAGGAATCTCCATACTGCTTCAATGCGATTCAGTTAAAATCCTAATTTCATTCCTTATAGAAATAGAAAAGGCAATCATGAAATTCATTTGGAAGAATAAGAGACCCAGAATAGCCAAAGCAATCCTTGGCAAGAAGAGTGAAGCAGGAAGCATCACAATACCAGACCTTAAAGTTATACTACAAAGCTATAGTAACAAAAATGGCATGGTGCTGGCATCAAAATAGACATGTAGACCAATGGTATAGAATAGAAGACACAGAGGTGAACCCACTTAAATACAGTTATCTGATACTAGACAAAGGAGCCAAACACGAACACTGGAGAAAAGAAAGCCTCTTCAACAAATGGTGCTGAGAAAACTGGAAATCCATACGCAGCAAAATGAAACTAAACCCCTATCTCTCACCATGTACAAAACTCAACTCAAAGTGGATCAAGGACCTGGGAATCAGACCAGAACCCCAGTGCCTCATAGAAGAAAAAATAGGCCCAAATCTTCATCATGTCGAACTAGGACCTTACTTTCTTAACAAGATTCCTGGAGCACAAGAAGTAAAATCAAGAATCAATAAATGGAATGGATTCAAACTAAAAAGCTTCTTCTCAGCAAAAGAAACAATCAATGAGGTGAACAGAGCGCAGACATTCTGGGAACAAATCTTTGCCACACGCACATCTGATAGAGCACTAATCTCCAGGATATATAAAAAACTTAACACCAAAAAAACAAACAATCCAATCAATAAATGGGCCAAGGAGCTGAACAGAAACTTCACAGAAGAAGATATACAATCGATCAACAGACATATGAAGAAATGTTCAGCATCTCTAGCAATTAAGAGAAATGCAAATCAAAACTACCCTAAGATTTCATCTCATACCAGTCAGAATGGCAATTATCAAGAATACCAACAACAATAATGTTGGTGAGGTTGTGGGGGAAAAGGCACACTCATAAATTGCTGGTGGGACTGCAGATTGGTTCAACCACTCTGGAAAGCAGTATGGAGACATTGAGACTTTAATTGGGATTGCATTGAATCTGTATAGTGCTTTGGGTAGTATGTTCATTTTGACTATATTGATTCTGCCTATCTGAGAGCATGGGAGATCTTTTCATCTTTTAAGGTCTTCTTCAATTTCTTTCTTTAGTGTTCTATAGTTTTCATTGTAGAGGTCTTTCACCTCTCTTGTTAGATTGATTCCCAAATATTTTATTTATTTTTGAAGCTATTATGAATGGAGTAGTTTTCCTGATTTCTCTTTCAGAGGATTCATCACTGATGTATAGAAATGTATTTGATTTATGGGTGTTGATTTTATATCCTGCTACTTTGCTGATTTCATTTATTAATTCTAGAAGTTTTCTGGTAGAATTTTTTGGATACTGTAAGTATAGTGTCATGTCATTGTCAAATACTGATAGTTTGATTTCTTCTTTTCCTATTTGTATCCCTTCAATTTTTTTTTTGTCTAATCATTCTGGCTAGAGTTTCAAGGACTATATGATGAATAGCAGTGGTAAAAGCGGGCATCACTATCTTGTTCCAGTTTTTAGAGGGAATGCTTCCAATTTTTCTACATTTAGGATGATGTTGGCTTTAGGTTTAACATAGATTACTTTTACAATATTGAGGTATGTTCCTATTATTTCTAGTTTTTCTAGTGTTTTGAACATGAAACAGTGCTATATTTTGTCAAATGGTTTCTCTCCATCAATTGAAAAAATCATATAATTCTCATCTTTAAGTCTATTGATGTGATCGATTACGTTTATTGATTTCTGTGTGTTGAACCATTCTTGCATCCCTGGAATGAACCCCACTTGATCATGGTGCACTATTTTGTAAAAAATTTTTTTATGTGATTTGCCAAAGTTTTATTGAGAATTTTTGCATCTATATTCATCAGGGATATTGGTTTGAAATTCTCCTTCTTTGATGTTTCTGTCTGTTTTTAGTATCAGGGTGATACTAGCCTAGAAGATGAGTTTGGAAGGGTTCCCTCCTTTTCTATTTCATGGAATAATTTGAGGAGTATTGGAGTTAATTCTTCTTTGAAGGTCTTGTAGAACTTGGCTAAGAATCCATCTGGTCCTGGGCTTTTCTTGGTTGGTAGGCTCTTGATGGCATCTTCTATTTCTTTACTTGAAATTGATCTGTTTAAGTTGTGTATAACCTTCTGGTTCAGTTTTGATAGGTCATATGCCTGTAGAAATTTGTTGGTGTCTTTGGGTTTTCTATTTTACTGGAGTAAATGTTCAAAATAGTTTCTAATTATCCTCTCTATTTCAGTGGAGTCTGTTGTGAAATTTCCTTTTTCATCATGAATTTTAGTGCTTTGGGTTTTCTCTCTCCTTCTTTTCATTATGGTGGCTAAGGGTTTGTCAATTTTATTTATTTTTTCAAAGAGCCAGCTTTTTGTTTTGTCAATTTTGAATTGTTTCCTTTGTTTCAATTTCATTGATTTCAGCCCTGATTTTCATTATTTCCTGTCTTCTACTTCTTTTGGTGTTGGTTTGTTCCTCTTTTTCCAGAGTTTTGAGATGTAGTGTCAAGTCGTTTATTTGTTGACTTTTTCTTCTTTTAATCAATGAGCTTAATGCAATGAACTTTCCTCTTGGCACTGCCTTCATAGTGTCCCCGAGATTTTGATATGTTGTATTAGAGTTCTCATTTACCTCTAAGAATTTTTTTATCTCTTCCCCGATGTCTTCTGTTATCCATACATTATTCAATAGCATATTATTGAGTCTCCACATTTTAGAGTAGCTTCTATTTTTTAATCTGTCATTAATTTATAATTTCATTCCATTATGGTCAGATAGAATGCAGGGTAGTATCTTTATTTTTTTGTATTATCTAAGACTAGCTTTGTGGCATAGCATATGATCTATTTTGGAGAAGGATCTATGTGCTTCTGAGAAAAAAGTGTATTTGCTTGTTGAAGGATGAAATATTCTATATATGTCTGTTAAGTCTAGATTATTGATTGTTTTATTGAGTTCTATGGTTTCTTTGTTAGTTTTTGTTTGGAAAATCTATCCAGTTGTGAGAGGAGTATTGGAGTTAATTCTTCTTTTTTAACTTAATTATATCTTTTATTGTGTTGTGTTCTATTTGATTCTTGACGTTAAGAAGGGTTTGTTTGACATACATAGATGCCCCATTGTTTGGGGCATAGATATTTACTATTATGTTTTGTTGATGTCTGATCCCCTTAAGCAGTATGAAATGACCTTCTTTGTCTCTTTTCACTAACTTTGGGTTCAAGTCCACTTTGTCTGATATGAGGATGGAAACCCCTGTTTGTTTCCATAGTCCATGTGATTGATACTTTTTCCCCCAATCCTCTCACCTTCAGTCTGTGGATGTCTTTTTCTATGAGATGAGTCTCATGGAGGCAGCATATTGTTGGATCTTTTTTAAAAATCCAATCTGCCAGTATATGTCTTTTAATTGATGAATTTAGGCCATTCACATTCGGGGTTATTATTGAGACATGGTTTGTATTCCCAGACATTTTGGTTTATTTTTAGTTTTTAACTTGACTGGGTTTTTCATTTGATTGGTCTTTCCTGTAGTGTAGTTCTTCCCTTTGCAGATTTTCATTGCTGTTTTTCATTTCCTCCTCATGGAATATTTTGCCAAGAATGTTCTGTAGTGAAGGTTTTCTTTCTATAACATAATCTTATCTACTTATCTATTTTTGCATCCTTATCTACTGTTTGCCTTTGCCCTCCAGAATCCATGTTTCCACCTTGACCCCTTTTGTAGATTTTCTGATATTTATATATGTGTGTGTGTGTGTGTATAATAAATGAAATCATATAAAGTGTGATGTGTGCCTTGAGTGTTAACAGATATTAGAAATTAAGATTGGAGTAAAAGAAACTGTGATGTGATTGCCTGGCCTATGATTACCAGGT
Organism: Geosciurus inauris; assembly: GCA_004024805.1. Taxonomy (NCBI): domain Eukaryota; kingdom Metazoa; phylum Chordata; class Mammalia; order Rodentia; family Sciuridae; genus Geosciurus; species Geosciurus inauris. Next base: position 28,574 of record PVHX01006602.1, on the reverse strand, counting down.
TACCCAGAAGTACTCAGTGAACTGCCATTGATGAAAGTGGTAGTAAATTTATTGTTCAACAATAAATGCGTGGGTAGATACATCTCTGTATTTATGACTATATAACTTTAATATCAATTAATTTAGATCAACTATCTTCAGCCTAAAATCCAATTGATTTAATTTTTATTGATTTTTGTGATTTCAGATTCTTTATAGCATGATCTGTATACTTTCTTTCGTTTTTAAAATTCTGTAAATATATAATTTATCTAGTTTTTAAATAATTACCAAAGCGAGGGGAAAGTTTTTTGAATCACCTTTTTTCTCAGTTACCTTACATGTATGTATTCACATTAGTTTGCTAGGGGTACCATTACAAAATACTACAGACTGGGTGACATAAGCAATAGAAATTTATTTTTCTTCACAGGCTCAACATTCTTTTTTTTTTTTTTAAATTTTTTTAGTTGTAGATGGATGCAATATCTTTATTTTATTTATTAATTTTTTATGTGGTGCTGAGGATCGAACCCAGTGACTCACGCATGCGAGGCAAGCGCTCTTCCACTGAGCCACAACCCCAGCCCACAGGCTCAACATTCTGAGATCAAGATGTCATAGGATTGATTGCTGTTAAGATTCTCTACTTGGCTTACAAATGGCCATTTTATTGCTGTGTCATCCATGGTCTTCCTTCTGTGCATGCCTGTATCAATATTTTTACTCCTTATAAGGAGATCAGTTATATTGGATTAAAGCCTATCTAACCTAATGGGTTCATTTTAACTTAATTATATCTTTAAAGGACCCACTCTCTAAGGGTAGTCACATTCTGAGGTGCTGAAGGTTAAGACTTCAACATATAAATTTATGGTAGTACACAATTCAGCCATAACAGTAGCAAGATTTTTTTTAAAGTATTTTTTTAGTTGTTGATGGATCTTTATTTTATTCATTTATTGTTTATATGTGGTGCCAAGGATAGAACCCAATGCCTCATGCATGCTAGGCAAGCGTTCTACCACTGAGCTATGGCCCCAGCCCAGTAGCAGGATTTTTAATGTGCCAAAAGACAAAAATGTGTGAAGCACATGTTGATTTGAAGTTTATAATAACACAGTGAGGAACCAGAGTTACATCGAAGTCTAGATACCTTCTTGAGGTGTGTCGTTGGTAGAAGGCAGAATGAGAGCCTAATTCTCCTAATTTGAATACCATAACCTTTTCGATTCTACAGTGCTGTAAGCTGAAGTAGAACTTGTCATTTGTACAGATTTTTTAATGCTTCGGTATATGAGACATGTGTATTTTACACCTTGATCTATAAAATTATGACTGATTTCTTCTGCACATTCCTTATTCACAGCTTCTTGACCTTAGTTGCCACCTTCCCTTCTTGCTTTATTCTCTGAACAGGAGGTCAGAGTATGGAATGTTTGGTAAAATATTTTAAAATAAATTGATGTCGATATTGCATTTTTGCCATGATTAGAACATTAAAAACCATGGATTGGATCACTAACACAGTTTCAGCCCAATAATTTACATTGTGTCATTTAAAATAAAATAATAACCTTTGTATTTATATAACATTTTTGTATTTTTTAAAGTAAAAGCCAATTTGTATAAGGCCTTAAATACTAAGTATTTAACCAGATGTTGTCTTAATATATAGAATAAATAAAAGAGCAATTAGGATGTTTTATCTGAATGTAAAAAAAAAGTTAATATTACTGAGACCAACTTGTCTATATCCTAGTCAGTGTTATGACACAGAAAGCACACCATCATTCTGTCCTTGGTCTTGAGAAAACAGTATTCCCTATTGGTCAAATGTCTTATAAGAAAGGTCTTTAGATATTATAGTAACTTTACCTTTCTGAGTAGGGTACAAGATGTTCTTCAAATTCATTTTATTTTAGTTCTAGAGAAGACATTCAGAGGTCAGGTAGTTAGTTCTGCCTCTCTCATACATAAGTCACATTTACATACACATACACACAAGGAAACACATATCCTACACTATATACTTCATTATCTTTACCAAATGGTTATTTAAGCTCTGAACCAGCAAGGAAATATAATTTATGAGTCTGAATATTCCATCTCAGAGGTATTAATTCTTCTGATGTTCTTGAGTTGAATATAGCCTACCTATGACTTCCCTTTCTTTGATCCCAGTTCTATTTTGAGCCATGAATGTGATCTAGTCTAGTGAAAAACATTTAGGCTTTGGTATAAGAATGACATCTTTTGAATTTTGTCCTCATTTCTTATTAATAGTCTTATTGGGAAAATTATATAAAATCTCCTAGACTTAGTTTTATCATTTTAATAAAGAAAACCAAATACCTACGTCATCAGGTAAGTGTAAGAATTAAATGTGACAGTCAGAGCCTCGAAGGGAGTATTGGGAACACTTGAGATCCCATTATCTTGGCCCAGTAAAACATAGTTCCATTCTCTTTTAATTTTATCCCAGCCCCTATTTAAGACAACATAGTTTAGAAAAAATCTATCGCATTCTTCCTCATTTTTCTCTCATAATAGCATAGAATCAATTTTCCTAACTTTTCCTGTTTAAAAGTGCAGAAATTATTTTTTAATATTGTATAAATGTACTACTTGAAAATTCTAAATTTGCTAGTGGTAAATTTGTTTTTCTTTACATTCATAATAAGAAAATTTAAGGTGACTATTTACCAGTAAGTTTATAGGTTGTTTCAAACTTCCTTTTAAAACAAAATCTAATAAACCAAATAAATTGTTTTCTAGGTGTGGGTTTTCTCACATCATGAGTGTTTCAGGACTTATTTTCTAATTTCCTATTCAGACTCCATATGGAAATACACTTTCAGTTTTTGTTGGTCAAAGCTGTCAACAACAGGAACTCTCTGCTGCAGATATAAAAAAGAAAAATCAACCAAAACTAGAATAGAAAATAGAAGAAAAGAAAGGGACAAAAGTGGAAATGAATAGCCAGAGAGAAACCTGAAACATATCAACAAGTTTCTAGAGAGTTATGTAATGAAAAAACTTATGTAAAGATAAAAACTTATCTTTTATATCTAAAGGTTTATTTTTAATAAGGATTTTTTTTTCTAGGACATTTAACAATTTGGTTACCTGCCAACAAAGCAAATAGGGTTAAAACTGATAGTATAAAACTGTGGTGCTCTGTCTGCTTTTCCCACAGTAGTTTTACTGCACAGTGTTATTACAGCCTGAGCTAGCAGTATTTTTTGGGCAGTCTTTGTTCAGAAAACTTTCTCCCATTCTGTCAGCAGCCATGCCAGTGGGTTAATATTTTGGTAATTAACCATTATGATTGGTTAGAATTAATTCAGTATTGCCATGAATCTGATGAATCTTTTTTCTCTTATTTTTGCAGTCAGTAGTGCCTAATGTCACTTACTGACCCTGTATATCATTTTTTTGTTTTATAATTTTTTCCTTTTATATCTTATCTATATCTTAAATTTGTGACTGCTTCAAATATTTCTAGAGCTTCAGAGATACAACTTATTACTTGCATCAAATGAATACCCTATTTTTTTAAAAAGATGTAAGTAGAAATATATTTGTCTTTTAAAAAGTCAATAAAATTCAAAAGAAGAAGTCTAATAAATAATTATGACAGATGGGTTGATGTCTGCCTTTTTTTAAAGCATCAAAATAATCTAAAATATTTTCTTTTGAAAGTTGGCCAGGAATACTTTGCCCTGATCCGTTTAAAGGTAAATATGTGACTTATGACCTCGATGGAAATGTTGAACAGTATCACATAGAATTCCTGGGTGATCCACATTCAAGATCATGGATAAGTGCAACATTTGTTGGACATTATAGTATCACATTAAAGGTAGGTACAGTAACATAAAATCAGTGTTCTCTTTGCATTTTTTTTTTACTCATGGTTGGTTTTTATCTCAGATCCTAAAAGATATACAATTATTTAATTATGTATTTATATAAATAATTGTTTATGTAAACAAAATAACATATACTACTTGTTTAAATTCAAACATTTGTATTTTAAAGCATTTTTTCAAAGAAATTATGGATATATAATGGTTGCAGAATTCTAGATTTTATTTTTCCAATGGCAGTATAATAAAAATCAACTGAAGAATTTATATAATTGCCTTTTGAAACAGTTTAAGATTGTAATTTGGCAATTTTAAAATTCTCATGAGAAAACTCAAGTTGTAGTCGTAGTCACAGGGAAAATTAATTATGGAGTATAATCAGCTTTTCACATTTCAAAAATAATATTTCATTGTACTAACTCCTTCAGTATCCTTTTGACTCTTTTTACATGTAAAATCCCATGCTACAATTAATAGATCAGATTCTCAAATTGATGAAAATAGGTAAAATAGACCTATTTCTGAGGATTTGTTATTATATATATGTATGTATATATACACATATATATTCAATTATATTTGTCTATATTTTAATATTGAAACTTTTTATCTGCAAACCATGCACTTTCATTTAAAATTTGATAAAAGGTAGATGTCACAAATGTGGACACCTTTGACTCAGTTTGAATGGTTTCTTTTAATGTAGTGGGAAATATGCATATAAGTATGTATATTTAAAGCATGCAGTTTTATTTTCAGTGAAATCTGTGAAAATTGAGGTACTTTAAAATGGGATTTACTTTATCTTTTGCATTAATAGCATTTTGATACAATTCAGTTTGAAACAATTAGAAGGAAGTGCTGGTGGAATGAAACCATGTAAGTATAGAACAATGCCACATACATCCATTTCATGTTAGTTATGAACCAATCATCTTAATGTGAAGTCCCTTCTTTGCTGTCACAGTTTAGGTATGTTCTAGACACATACACTGGCAACCATAGGAGACAGGAAAGAGTATATATTCTGTGCCCTCTCTACTTTTCTAGTGGATGAGAAACCTAGTTGCTCATAAAACTGACTTCAGAATCTTAGATTTGTAACAATGTGGTAAATAAAGAGCAGGACATTCCTAAGAAATTATATTTAAATATGACTATTTTTAAGTTATCTGAACAGGTATTCTAAGAATTTGAAGTTTGTCAGGATTAATTTGAATAGTCTGATTCCACCATGTTGAAAAGATGTCTGCATGCCTGTTTATTGCAGCACTCTTAACAAAAGCCAAGGTGTGGTATCAACCTAAGTGTCCATCAACAGACAAATGAATGAGGAAAATGTATATATACAAAATGGAATATTATTCAGATATTAAAAAGAGTAAAATCCTGTCCTTTTTGTTTTCTTTTTTTGGGGTACCTGAGATTGAAGTCAGGGGCGCTTGACCACTGAGCTACATCCTCAGCCCTATTTTGTATTTTATTTAGAGATAGGGTCTCACTGAGTTGCTTAGCGCCTCACTTTTGCTGAGGCTGGCTTTGAACTCATGCCAGGATGAGTTCTCCTGCCATGGATGAGTTCTCATCTTCCTGCCTCAGCTCCCCAAGCCACTGGGATGCGCCACAGTGCCTGAGTAATGCTATCATTTGCAGCAACATATGTTAAGTGAAATAAGCCAGACAGAGAAAGACAAAGACCTTACATTTTCACTTATATATGGAAGATGAAAATGTTGATCTCATAGACGTAGAGAGTAGAATAGCAGTTCCCAAAGGCTTGAAAGAGTAAGGAGGGAAGGTAAGAATAGAGAGAGGTTGGTTTATAGGTACAAAATTACAGTTAGATAGAATTCATCAGTTTTTTAAAGCTTATAAGTAATAAACATTTATCTCTCATTGTCTGTAGACTGGGAATTCCAAAATCAAAATACTGGCAGATTCAGTATCTGGCGGAGCCCTGTTTCCTGGTTCACAGATGGTCTTATTTTCACTATATCCTCACATAGCAGGAGAAGAAAAGAGAGATCAGAATTCATCAGCATTTTTAAGTTCCACAAGTGACTCTAACTGGTAGTTGAGGGAGAAACACTGATTAAGTTTTTCTTGACCTTGAGGCATCAGTTTTGTTCGTTTTATCCCTATCATTAATGTAATACTAGCTTTGGTTATGGCTTACGATTTTCTCTTGCCTTTCTTCTGTGTACTTATTTGTTAGTATTACACTTTCATTTGTCTGGAAAGTATGCTTTCTAACATAGGTTCACATGTCTAACTGAATACTAATCACTTTAATTGAACACAGCTTTGAGGTTGTTCTTGTCACTCAACATTATGCATAATTTGTATATAGCACTAATAAAACTGATTCAGGATTTGAACTTAATATTTATAGCATGTTTAAGGTGATCATCTATTGTATCGGTTATATAAAATCATAATTTGTTTTGGGCATAAATAACACATTACTACTAGCAGTATACTGCAATGATTGCATGACTGATACCTTTCTAGTTTCTTATATTGCCAAGGAAAAGTAGGTGATTTACCCTCTGCTTCTAAAGGGGCACCACCTTGTTAAACATTACTAGTTCTCACAGGGCTGAATTAATTCTTGAGAGTGTATAGTTATAGAAGACTGAGCCTGGCCTCTTGTGCACTAAGCCAGTTCCCTTTTCACTTCTCTGCCATTGGTATGGTATGTGTATGGTTTGAGTGTCCCCAAGTGTTATTGAAGGCTTGGTGTTCAGGGTGGCATTAATGGAAGGTGGTGGGACCTTTGGAAGGTAGGAACTTGTGGGACGTCCTTAGGTCACTGAAGGCATGCCCTGTGAGTTGATTGGGGGACACTAGTCTCTTTCTCTGACTTTCTGGTAATGTGAGCTCTTCTACATATGTGCTTTCATGAGGTGCTGCCATCTGCTTTCCTCATCAGAGACCAAACACATGGAGCTTCCAGATCTTATACTATGAACCTCTAATACTGTAAGATAGATAAATTTTTCCTCTTTACAAAGTTGACTACACTAGGTATTTTATTTATGGTGATGAAAAATGGACTAATGTATCACATTGTGGTATAGCAAGGGTACCCTTCTGAGTATGCTGGTTCCATTACTTTTTGAATCCTCTAATCACCAGAAAGAAGCATGAGCCAAATAAGACTCTTTTTTAAAAATACATTACCCAGTGTCACATATTTTGATATAGCAGACACAAAATGGACTTAAGATTCCCCAGTACTAGGATGTGCCTATGGTCATATTTAGCTATTTTTCTTTCTTTCTTTTTAAATTTTTTTTGTCCATAGTCTTAATAGATGCTTTTGACTTGTTTCAGCAAGGTATTTACCATTGTATGTAGAATATGTATAGATATGCAGCAATTTCTTTGGGTACCAGATGTCATTTGAGTATTTACCCATTTTATTATGAAGTTTGCCCTTATTTTTCAGGGAGATGAAAAGATAGTGTTGTCATATTATCAAACTTAAGCTCTACAATGCTAGTAACTCTGCTTTTTAACTGTGGTAATCATTAATATTATTCATCAATATTTTCCAGTCTCTACCTTCCTTACAAAGTATATTTGCACATTTGGCACCATTGTAGGATAGAGCCAATTTGTTAAAAGCGAAAGTGACGAGTGTCTCTTCTTGAGCATTTAACTGTTGGTCTAACATCACTCAGTGTTTTTCTTTTCCTGTGGAATGGTGACTGGTGATGTTTGAGGTCTTGGTTTGCTGCTTCCTTGGTCTGAATCCTGACTGCTACATTCAGCAAAGATCCCCTTCCAACACAGGACAGATATGCAATATGAAGGAGATAAAGGCATTAGTTGTGTTCAGTCCCTGGGATAATTCTGCAGACACACTAATTATAGCACAGAGGACTTCACAGTTCTTTGTAAACTATATCTTTGGAAATTCCACTAGTCTTCAGAATTTGGTTAAATAACTAAGATCATGTTTGTCTAATTTCTCTGGTCTGTAAATAGAAATAATATAACTTGTCCTGTAGTAATTTATCAAATAAGTAGATTTCTTTTCTTTAAAAAGAAATCAGTGTAAAAATTACCAACAGGCAATTGGTACATTAGCAGAGGAAATGTTTTCCAACAAAGGACCCTGATATGCACTATGATAACTTGAATAACTAAAAGAGTCCACCCACATTTATGTTGATTAATATCAAGTCCATATATAGACCAAGAATTGGGTAGATATGTTCCATTTAATATTTAAAGTATTAGAGCAACCCCATGAAGGTAGGTATCATCATTGTTTGACACATGAAAGAAAGTGAGATTCAGACTACATATCTGCACAATCGATTGCTAAATAATAAGGAAATGATTAGACTCAAGATGTCTAAAATTCAAATCAAATGCTTTTTTCTTTGTACACTGCCTCAACAGATATTTATCTCAACATATATTTATTTACATGTGCATACCAAGTGCTTTAATTTATTGTTGAATATTTTCTTACATTCGTACCCATTTAATGAAATTTTTCACCCTTTAATTCTAATCACACATGTTGAATGATGGCAGTCCTTCGTAGATGTACTCTTTATTTTTTATTGATGTTCCTCTTTGGAGGGCTATATAACATGAAGAACAAGCGGAATTTTTGATATTTTCCCATTGCATATGCAGTAATCATTTGATCAGTTCATCTGGATTAACATTTATTTGTGCAAGTGTTTTGTCTGAAGATTCATTAGGATCCAAATTATAAACATACAGTCTATGATAAAGATTAGCAAATGAGTTTATAACTAGATCATTAGACAGTTTGTTACTCTCAGAGTAATGGGGTGAAACTGGATAAGTATCTGTTGAGCCAACTGATTGGAAAATATATTTGAAAACAAAAACCAAAAACCAAGAAATTCTAGTACCAGTCCTACTAGCAAATGATCTGATATAGCTGCCAAAGTCTCAGTAAAATATTATCTTACTAATTCCATATTTGTATTCAATTTGCTGTAATTTTAAAATTATTGTATTACAAATAAAAAATAAACACTGATGAAATATTCTCCATCACTGAAAAAAAAAGAATTATTGGATTGCAACTTTTTGTTTACTTTCTAAGCATCTTTTAGATTTTGGCTTGGAAAGTGGTTAATAGAATTAGAACATGTTTCTTTAACTGTGACCTATTTGTGAATAATCTGCCAGAAACCTCAGGAGAAGAATAAAGTTATAAAGTGGCTTAACAAAGTGGCTAAAGAGGCAGGCTCTAGAGTCAGGCAGGCTCTTTGGGTTTAAATGTTGGCTCTTTTGCTTACTAATGAATGATTTCTGACAAGTCACTTAACATTTACAAATCCCAGATGTTTCAACTATAAAATAGAAGCTATGACAGTATCTGCCTCAAAGTTATTGTAAGGGTTAACTGAGATAATACATGTAAAGCATTTAGTATAACATTTGGTCTTGTAGTAGACCCTCAATAAATGTTAGTTATTCATTGTAAATAATGGGTTAAATGTAAAGTTAAATTGTATATTTTGTTTTCATAGAACTTCTATGTCTGTAAGAGGAAGTATTTAAAGAGATACCAAGAGTAATCAGGTAGAGAATCAGATGGAGTATATCCTTTATTAAAAATTGAGGAAAATAGAGTTGGTCATCTTATTCTTTGATTTTCAGTACATGACTGAAATGAGGTTATTACTGCAATGGCTTTCTAGTTTAGTGTAAATAGAAGTGCTAAGAACTATTGAAGGTAGGAGATAAGTTAGAGTTTTCTTAATCTGATTGCTTTGTGAATGAATAAGCCCCAGTATCAGCAATGCCTTAAGAGTACTTTGGATTTGCTTGATGGAATTTGGAAGGAGAACAGGAAATGCTGTCTCTCATGTTCTTTGCAATTGAATGAAACTGGTTTCTTTTCCTATCTCTATTCTGCTTTTCTGGCTTACATTTATATATGCTGACTTTGCTGCTGCATAAATTCTTGAATTCACCTCTGTTATCTCTCTTCTTCATCTCTTATGAATTCAGACAGCTGTGAACTTGTATGAAAGTTAAAAGTCCAAATCCAAATAATATGATCAAATTCACTCAGTTTATAAAAGACCAAATAGGTAGCTACCTTTCTCATCAAATACTTGAAAAATATACTGTTAACTAGGTTTGTCATATTGACTCTTCAGTAGGACAGTGATATTCTTTTCTAAGAAATTCCAATATATAACTTTCTAAGTTTTCTAGAAGTATGTATTGTCTGTTAAAATTATTGTTTTTGAGCCAATACAATGCTAACTAAATTCCCTTCAGTTATCACTTAAAAGGGGGTGGAGGTGCCACATGGGCCTTCCCGATTAGTTGGGGTCCAGAGAGATGGAAAAAGAAGGGTTCTCCAGGGAAGATGATATGGGGTCTCTCTGGACAGTGGCAATTTGCGGGGTCACTCACCCAGACCCCGAGGTGTAGGTACAAATCTGCTCTGCCCCAGTGAGACGCAGAAACACCTGGAGCGAGAAGCAGGGACACCAGAGCGAGAAGCAGAAAACACTGTTTATTCCAGAAAGTATAGAAGCTTAAATACACTTTTGGACCAATCAGATCCAAAGGTCACAAACAAAGGGGTGCATTCTGGCAAGAGCATAGTCTATTAGCATAGAATGGGGAAAGATGGAAGGGAGGGGTTGAAGGTATTGGAGAGTGCTCCTACATATCCCCCTTTTTACTTTTATTTGAAATGTCAGTGGGGCCTGTATGGCCCATAAGCAAGCATGTTGGAAGGATCTGTGATAATCTCATGGGAGAGAATCATTTCACTGGATTTTCCAGACTCCTACATGCTGCATATGATAGAGGGGGAGCGCTACTGAGACTAATCTGTCTTAGACTGTACCCCTGTGAGCATCTAACCCGTCATTGATTATCAAGAGAAGGGGGTAAACAAGGCTGTGCCTGGCTTAGGTCGTGCCCCTCTGGGCATCTTACCTGTCATTGGCTAGCCAGTCTGTATGCACGTGCCCCAAAATGAGCTCTCTCCCAATAGAAGGGGTGATGGGGTTGGGAGGTGTTGGAAGGGAGAGAGTTAGGATTGGCCGAAGCTGCAAAGCCTTGTGTTTCCAGCGAAGATAAGGTAGGTGAGCTTTTTACATGTTTTTGAGGGCTGCGATCCATGTGGCAGGATTTTTTTGTGTACCTGTGATTCTTTAACAATATAAACTGAAAGCTTGTTTAGTTTGACAAAGAGAAGAACCAGAAGAAGGCTTAGAACCCTGAGCCCAATGATAACCCAATTGGATGGATCTAATAGAGTTGAAGATTTATTCCACACCTTTTGAAGAATAGAAGGGTCAAAAGACAATATTAGCTCTGGTTTAGGAACTCATGGAAGGGACTTCTTACTTCACGTGGGGTAGGTTGTGTTCTTGAGAGAGGCCTGGATGAATATTCCTGGCTGGGATCCAAAGGAACTTAGACACCGTGAGGAGGGAGACACAAACATAGACCTTGTGTGAGCAGAGGGTCTGGGCCTTTCCATTGAAGGGTCGAGGGGTCTATCCATCGCAACGAGGGAAGAGTGGTAAGGAAGGTAAATGGACCCCAGTGTCGGATTGCTGCATTGAGGCCTTGTTTGTCAAAAGTGAGATAGTTAAGGGTAAATAAAGCACTCAACAACCTCAATGAAGGGTCCTTTTCTGTAGAAACAAATTTTTGAAGCATCTCCTTTAGAGTGTGATTGGTTCTTTCAATGATTGCTTGTCCCTGAAGGTTATAGGGAATCCCTTTGGTATGGGAAATTCCCCAGGAAGTTAAAAATTCCTTCAGTCTGAGGGAGATATAGGCTGGGCCATTGTCTGTTTTGATTGACCATGGGACACCCATGAATAGCATTGCTTGCTTTAGAGCCTTAATTATATGGGTTGCTTTCTCCTTGCAAGGGCAGTAGCGTATACAAGGGAGGAATAAGGCCTGTCTGCCTCATGGAGAGGGATGGAAAAAAAGTAATCCCTGATGTCAATGATAGTGATATAGTGATCTGTTGGGATGGCTGAGGGGAAAAAAAGGCCACCGTGACATGTGCCCATTTTTTCCATTTTCTTGTTGATATGTCTAAGATCCTATAATAACCTCCATTTGCCTGATATTTTTTTCAATGACAAAAATGGGAGAATTATGAGGGCTAGTTGAAGTCTCAATATGACCTAAAGCTAGTTGCTCGTGGACAAGGTTAATGCTGAAAGCTTAGGCTCAAGAATAGGCCACTGCTCCATTTAGCAGGGTGAGTTGTCCAGAGCTGCCATGAAGGCCAAAATTATTAGGGGTGAAAGAGAGATACCATATGATAACTAGTGGTTTAAACATTGAGGAAAAAACATAGAAAGCATTTACATGGATCAGTTTTTTTATATAAATGTTATAACATGAGAAACACCCAAAACCAAATAGAGTTCTACCATCAAGGTGCAAACCTAGTAAAAGAAAACAACAACAAAACACTACAAAAGGTACACAGAATGTGTGGCTATAGGAAATCATAAGTGTAAATTGCAGTATATAAATTTGGTCCATGTAGAATACAAAAATATTTATTGAACTCATATTTTTTTAATGAAACAGTGCTTATTAGAAGTATTTTAATATGAATCAGATATATAATCTAAAGGTAGAAACTTTAAAAACATTAACAGCATTAAGCCAGTGCCATTCACTTGTGTTTCCATTTCTTTTTTGTTTTTGTTTTAAAAGTTGCTGTTTTGACTCAAGAAAAATCTCTAAGGCGTACACTCTTTTAAAAGTATTATCCATTCTTGTCTGATTTATATTTAGTCTTTAGGAAGTGATTTAGGCTGGCAATGCAACTAACTCAAAGTAGCGCTAGGAGAGGGGTTAAGTTAATCAGGAATCTGATTTTGAGCCAGTAAGGTTTTCAGGCTAAACAGCAAATTTATCATTTGAGAGAAATTATTTATCATTTTATTTTATCATTTTTGAGAGAAATTATTTATCATTCCAATGATAATTACAGACATAAACATTTTAATGTGCAATTATTTATATCTTTATTTCCTGTTGACTGGGAGGAATATAATTTGTTCTCCCCAAATAACCATAGAAACCTTGTATATATGGCTGCATATTTATATTTTTTAAATTTTAGGTATACCTCTGTGTTTGTGTGTGTTTCTGTGTAGAAGCTAGAAGGAATACTTGATGTGTTAACTATACATGTTGAAATAGTTTGCTTTTTTGTATAAGCATTAGGTGATGAACTGTAAATAGATAATTAGTATATCTTCCCCAGCATAAAACTGAACACAAAGTACATGAATTAATAATGATTTTACCATAATGATCAGAAACTTCCTTAGCGGTAGAAATTCACTTATTGAAGTTCTTATGTCTGACTGGAGCAGATTTGTTGGCTTAGAAGTGGAATTGGGCTTTGACTCTCTGAGCTCGAGTGAGCGATCTTCTCTGGTTGCACTGGGGACAGTTTGTCTTGCCCCTGGCAAGTGGGCTTTGTCGGCGGGCGGTCGCGCCATGGGAGGAGCAGCCTGGAGACCTTGGTTTGCCCCCGCGGGAGCAGCAATGCTGCTGGGGGAACTGTAGAGGAGCCAGGTGCCAGCTGTCTTTATTGTCAGGCTTTTCCAGCTGTCCCAGAGCCAGTAGCTGCAAGCCGCTGTGGAAATGCGTTTGGCAGGGGCTGGCCTTGGGCCTGGGGTTGATGCTCTGCAGACTCTGCCTGCTTGCCCTCTGTGCCCCGGAAGTGCTTCCCTTCTGGAGGGAAGAGAAGGCGGTGGTACAGAGAAGAGGAATGGGCAGAGAGGCCTGAAAGAACCAGGGGCGGGAGGAGTCTGCCGATTGTGAGAAGAAAAAAGAGAATGTGAGGCAGATTCCAAGTGAAAGCAAGCATTTTTTGTGAAAGTGGGTTCGCAGGGAGAACTGTGGGCGGGGCAGGCAGCAACTCTGGGCTGCCTGCGTCAGGAAGCTCTCTGGAGGCAGGGGATGTGGCCTTGGCTAGAGGAGATGTGGCGCAGCGCGCTTGGGAATTTTCCTTTATTTCTGTGAGCAGAAAAAAATTTTTTTGCGTGGGACAGTTTTATTGTAGCGCTTAGTTTTCCCTGGGAAGGCTCGCAGCAGTAAGCAGTTCTCTGACAAGAGATTGAGTTTAAGTAGGCGGGGCTGCCTGGGGTGGGGCCACACAGCACTGTGGCAAGGGCATGGTCACTTTAAGGATTTGGAACAGTTTTTGTTGGCTGGCGTGCATTTGCACCTTGTCCGTTTCAGCCCAAGAACAAAATTACTCCCAAGTTGGAGGAGGGCAAGGGTGGAGCCACCTCTGAGGCTAGTGACTGTGGTCCTTGTGGGTGGGGCCAAGGCTGGCATGCAGTGACCGTGCACGCGGCAGTAGAGCCACTGGTTGGCTGGTGGCAAAGAGGCCTGGGGCAGTGAGCACATGGGCTGGGTGGCACCCGTGCAAAGTAGCAGGCGTGGGGCCAGACAAACACCGATTGCAGGCGGAGCCGCTGCAAAAGTGATTTGTTTTAATCTTTTGCTTAGCGACTTGCAGGGGAACTGTGTCCCTCAGAGCAGTGCTGCGAGGGAGGGGCTGTTCACCCCCGGGATGGGGCCTGCAGCTTGGGAGAAGGCAGGCTTGGCAAGCAAAGGCGCTGGAGGGCAGCGCAAATCCAAGAGGCAGAAGGCTTACGAGGGGGCCTTACAAGGAGCAGGGAGAGGAAGGCTGGGGAGAAGGAGGGACCAGCCCGCATAGACAGACAGCCAAAGAAAGGGGAAAGTCTCCCAAAAGTAGGAGGAACACTAGGAGAGATAAAAACAGGAAAATGTTTAAAACTACAGTTGGAGTCACTGGGCTGATCAGACCCTTTGTGACTGCCAGAGGAACCAGGAAGTAGATATTCCCTGACCTAACTTTATAACACCAAGACAAACAGAGAAGACAGTGACAAACAGGGCTGGTGTTACCTTCACCAGCAAGACAAACGGGAACTGCCAGGAATTCTTACCTACCGAGGAAGAGTCGAGAAGCCCATCCCATCTGGGGCTGCCAGTTATCACTTAAAAGGGGGTGGGGCACCACGTGGGCCTTCCTACGAGTTGGAGGTCCAGAGAGACGGAAAAAGAAGGGGTCTCCAGGGAAGACAATATGGGGTCTCTCTGGACAGTGGCGATTCGCAGGGTCACTCACCCAGACCCTGGGGTGTAGGTAAAATTCTGCTCTGCAGAAATACCCAGGGCGAGAAGCAGAAAACACCATTTACTCCAGAAGTATAGAAGCTTAAATACAGTCTTGAACCAATCAGATCCAAAGGTCACAAACAAAGGGGTGCACTCTGGCAAGAACACAGTCTATTAGCATAGAATGGGAAAAGATGGAAGGGAACGGTTGAAGGTATTGGAGAGTGCTCCTACATTCAGTCATATTCCTTATGAGTAAAGTAAGACTGTCTTACAATGAGTCTTCTGTGTTGGGGTTCACAGATTACTAAAGAGTTGTAAATTAACTTTTTGATATATTCTTCTAATAGGGAATGGTGAAGTCCAAAACTCTTATGTTGGAAAGTCTACAATGGAATATATTAACATCTTTTTCAATTTCTTTCCTTTAATCTCTTTCCACCTTTTTTTTTTTTTCATTTAGGTCTCTTATAGCAAAAAATTTATTGGCATACAAAGTCATTCCATGAATTAATCAGAACCCATTACTTTAAACCCTAAACAATGCTAATTAAACTAATTTTCAAAACAAATTTCATAAGTACCATTTAGTTACTGTTCTGTTTAGCTCAAAGAATACATACTGATTCTGTGTGATGTATTTAACCATCCTCATCACCTAAATCTCTCACCTGTTCTTGTGATTCTATCATTAAACATAGAATCTGAGCATCTGTCTGTAGTAAATACAACCAATGTTTTCCTATAAATATGTAGTTGATAAAAGCAAGTGTTTTAGTCAGCTTTCTCACTGCTGTGAGTTTATTTGGGGGCTCACTTTTTCAGAGGTCTCAATTCATACACAGCAGGCTCCATTCCCCAGGGGCTCCAGGTGAGGCTGAACATCAAGGCAGAAGAGGGTGGCAGAGGGTGGCAGCTCACATGGTGATCAGAAAGCAGAGAGATACTCCACTTACCAGATATAAAATATATACTCCAGAGCCACACCCTCAATGAACCACTTCCTCCAGCCATATCCAATCTGCCTCCAGCCACCACTCAGTTGATTCCATCAGTTGATTCCTAATTCACTGATTAGGTTAAAGCTATAGCCCAATCATTTCTCCTCCAAACCTTGCATTGTCTCACAAGTGAGCTTTTGGGGGACACCACATATAAACCATAACAGCAAGCAAATATGGATTAGAAAATAGTAGCCAAGCATGTTATTTTTGTTTAGCTGCAGATCTTGATATCCATTAATACTATTGCTTAAAATACTTTAGCAATAGTATTTTAACAGAGACTGGGGTTGTGGCTCAGTAGTAAGTGCTTGCCTGGAGCATGTGGGGCACTGAGTTTGGTTCTCAGCACTAGGTAAAAAAAATAACATAAAGATATTGTGTCCATCTACAACTAAAAATATTTTTTAAATACTTTAGAACAATCCTGATGTTTTTAGGATTCGGGGATATTAAGCACATGCTTATTTTCATGACAGATTTAAACCTGTATATTTCTCCCAGTTTAACATCCCTACTGAAGCAGTCAGCATAGCTATCATAGTGAGAGATAGCAGCACTTCATATAAGCACGGGACTTAAAAACTATGTATTGACTCAATGCTCATTTGCTCCCTGTGCTTTATTCATCAATATATTACTAATACTTCACTATCATTTTGCATAGCAGTGTTTACACTGTTTCATTGCTACAGACTTAATGATATGTTCCATTTCACAAAATAAATCTTGAAAATTCTACATCTTGAAACCAGAATATTTATAACATACTTTAAAATTTACACAATAAAGTTGATTTCTAAAAGTTATACGAAAATATATACAACATAAAATTTGTCATTTTAGCCATATTTAAATGTATAGTTCAGTGGTGATGTAAGTTTTTAACTACTGATTAATAATCCTAAGAAAAACCTAAGCAATATAAAAGTGTCCTGATATAGAAAGTGTCATATGATAGTTTCCTATCATTTTCAACTTCATTTATTTTTTTATGATATGGGTTAGGAGCTCTTCATAATGCCGTCTTTGAGATTTGTGCAACAAAATTATCTTGTAGTGAAATGGTATCATTTTGTAGTGACATACAAATTCTGAAACTAGGTTGCCTGTGTATAAATTCCAGTTCTCTCTTGCTGTCTATGCAGAGTTGGGAAATTTCTAAGCTCAATGCCTGAGCTTTCTTATCGATAAAGTAAATACCTACCTCATAGCTTATAGTAAGTACCTACCTCATAGCTTATTAGGAAGTTAAAATGACTTATTCATTTAAAAAATGAATTATAAGTGTTTAGGATAAGATGTATAAGCACTGGATAAATTAGTAAGTTAAAAAATAATAATAATCTCTTAAAAAATTGGTACCGGGAATTGAACCCAGTGGTGCTTAACCACTGAGCTACATCCTCATCCCTTCTTAGTTTTTATTTTGAGACATAGTCTCACTAAGTTGCTTAGGACCGCACTAAGTTGCTGAGGCTGGCTCTGAACTTGTAATCCTCCTGCCTCAGACATCCAGTTGGCTGGGATTACAGGGTGAGCCAGGCAGTAGTCTTTTTAAATAATAGAACTCCTATAGAAATGAAATATGTACTTAGTCAACTGCTTCCTGTTATTAACAGAGCTCTTGTCTCATTTTCTTAAACTATAGAGACCAAATGATAATCTTATGTGATCTTCATTCATTGTTAGGAAAGTGGGAGGCTTAGGTTAAGTAACTTGCCTGAGGTCACACAGCTGCAGGACTAAGACTCAAAACTAGATATTATGACTACAGACTCCACGTTGCCATATTATATGTTAGTCTGCTTAAAATTTACACTGGGCCATCTGCTTATATTCTTAATAAACATACCAGATTTGTGATAAGATATTATCTATAAACCGTACAAATACAAAGACCTTCTTACTGATCTACTATTTTTTTGTTCAACCAACTTGGTTAATTAACTTATCCTTTAATCAAGGTTTTTAAAAGTCAAAGATGTGAAAGTTCTTTCCATTGAGCACAGTGATTTCTGGCCATGGATGTGGAGGTTCTCTGTTGCTGTCATTAAAACTTAAGATTCATTTCTTGTAACATTGGCAGTAAATGGTTAGTATTAATACAAATGTTGGGATCCTGATGCTAGGGTTTGCTGTTTTTTGCCTTACTCTGCTGTTGGTTCCCAAACTTGCTATTCATCACACTCTGCTGAAAAGGCCCCCCAAAGCATATATTTCTGAACTTGTGTATTGGCGAGTATTTTGAGAATCTAAATTTCCAACCAGGTTGGCTATTATATTCTTGGTGAATCTCAAGAACCATTGTATAGCAGATAATCTTCCCTTAAATACCTGTTTTTTTCTGTGTTTACTTGATCCAGCTAAAGAACGTATTTATGGATGTGTATTAAGTTTATTGTGTTTATTTTGTAGAATGTATGGATGTGTTTTGAGTGTATGGTCCTAAAGAAACCAGGTAAGTCTTGGGCAGAATTGTAACATTAGATTCCCTTATCCTTTGAAACATTTTTCTCCCTTTTGTGGTGCCTGACTTTCTCCCAACTGACAGCTGGAGCCATCTCAATTTTTTTCTCCTCTTAAAATGTGATTTCGAGTCCATTACACTAAATGGCTGGTGTATTGGTGGGTATAAAAGTTATTTTCTAGGGGCTAGGGTTGTAGCTCAGGGGTACAGCGCTTGCCTAGCATGTGTAAGGCACTGGATTTGATCCTCAGTACCACATAAAAATAACTATTTAAAAAAAAATTATTTGTTAGAGGATATCACTCCAGTAATGGAACAGTCTAAAGTGTCAGATGGGGTTTGTTAAAAATCAAAAAAAGAAAGAAGAACGAAATCATAGCATATAGCATTGTCTATTCTATCTTTATTAAAAAAGATCTTAAAGTATTCAAAATACTTATAGATGCTTTTTAAAGCTTATCTAGAACCCTGTAACTTTTTTCCTGATTTGTCTGTTAGGATCATGTTAAACTACTATGTTTCCTACTCACACACTCCCAATATTTTAGGGAATACCCAGTCAGGAACTAGGTCTCCTGTTTCAGTAATATCCAGTATTTCAAGCTAAGTCATGGAATCACATTGTGAAGATTTGAGTTTCAAATTTCCTTAATCAACTTTCTTGTTCCCATTTTCTAGTGGTATGGAGAGTAGGTGACATGAGGTGTTTTGATCTTAAAATTCTGCTGGGTTAGAATAAGCAAAATTCCTATTTATGTCTAGAGTAAGCCACAATTAAATTAGATTTTATTTTATTTTAATATTTTTTTAGTTGTAGATGGACACAATATCTTTATTTTTATGTGGTGCTGAGGATCGAACCTAGTGCTTCATGCGTGCAAGGCAAGCGCTTTACCACTGAGCTACAATCCCAGCCCTAAATTAGATTTTAAAGGCAATATTTGCTTCAAGTATTCAATACATAAAGCTTTCTAAATA
This sequence comes from Geosciurus inauris, assembly GCA_004024805.1. Lineage (NCBI taxonomy): Eukaryota > Metazoa > Chordata > Mammalia > Rodentia > Sciuridae > Geosciurus > Geosciurus inauris. The sequence continues at coordinate 9,105 of PVHX01006602.1, read as the reverse complement.
ATGCAGAGTTGATTATATAAACCTATGTTAAAGATGATGGTTTAAGGAAGGCAGGGATTAATAGGAAGCTAAGAAGACTAAAGCTATAACTTCTAAAGTGCATATGGTCATGAAGTGACTATCTTCTAGTATGTATCAAAGGAACGAGAATATTCTTACTGTCCAGATTACTGGTTGCTGTTGTAGAAATCCAATTTAAGGAAGACAAGATATCCTTGTGATTAACTTTTTATTGAATTGCTTTAAGTGAAAACTATCTGCCCAGCAGAGGAAAAGAGCAATAGTTTTGGCACAGTAGTAAAACAGAATGATGCATCAGTGCAATACATGGTTATTGTTGGTGAGCTACATGGCAACTTTCAATGTATAAATAGCAGCAATTGACATTAATTTCCAGGTAGACTAGTGTATAATAGGTGATAGTATTGATCCTCAAATAATTATTAGAGATGCATTCCAAAAGAATAATTTTGTGTTTCTTTAGATTATGAAATCTAAGATTTATATTTTAGAGGCTCTGCCTTTTTAAAGGCATATTATGTAAAACAAAATAGTGGTCAATATTTGAAGTCATTTCAGTGAGTTTATGAATCTTAATAAAGCAGATTTTAAGTACTTATCATTTCAGTTTTCTGAATTTTTAATATGTTCAACAATGTGCCTAAAAGATAAATTTCTAATTTATAAGTACCTGTGTTTGCAGTTAATTTGATATTGACATAATCAAATTTGAGTTGATAATTTGAGATTTAAGGTATTATTTTATCTGATGAATTCTAGTGAAATTCTACCATTCTCCAAATAGATCATATTAAGCAGCATTTAAGTTAGTATAGTTTTAAAAAATTAGGAATCAAATTTTATATTATACTAGCACTTAAAATCAGACACACTTATTTTTTTTAAAAAAATGCTACTAGTATCATAGATCAATAGATAAATTAGTTATCCATGAAATACTTGGCAGACCTTAATTCTATACAAAAAAGTAGTTTTATATTACAAGTAATATTACCATTATACTAGATAGTCATCATCTGTGTAAAATTTTCTTTCATGTTTTTAGGGAGTAAAATGTAGTAGCCTTTTATGTTTGTATTTAGTTTCCTGACTAGGTTTTACTCACTACCTTGATCAAAATATGTTTATTTATAGTACTGAATATTTACTGAGCTCCTGTTATTTGAGACTCTTCTAGCCTCAGAAGTGAACAAAACACAAAATTTAGTGCCCTCATGAGACTTAAAATAGCAGAAAAAGACATTTTTAGTAAACACATAAATAAGAAAAAGACATTGTTGTTTATAAATGCTTTACAGAAAAATTAGGGGAGAGCAATAGACAGGGTAAAGGTATAGGGAACCAATGGGTGGAAAAGAAAGACTCTTACTCCCTATTTCTGCTAATATTCAAAGCCCACAGGTAGGATAATCTTCCCTGGAACTAACAAAACACTAGAGGTTGATAATAATTCTTGTTTTGATTGTGTTTTCCCCTCCCTTTTATTCGAAACAGTAATCAGTCCTTTTGTATTTCAATACAGGCAAATTTTCTGTCATGAGATCAAAAGTAGGGCCGGCCTGTTTTTCTGATGTGAGTTCCTCAAGGGTTGGCAGAGTAGACTGAGAGGAGAGAGTCTGGTGTCTTTGAGAGGGAGAGGCAGGAACAGCAATCATAACACAAAGTATGTTCTGTTGGTACCACAGGCAGTGGCAGTGCCTAGAGAACACTGTAATGTTCTTTGGGAGGTTTAAGTAGCATTGTAATGTACTTTGGGAGGTTGAATCCATGCCATTAAGGTTCTTAGCATTTGAAAAGATTACTTTGTGAAGGTGTGGCAAAGAAGCTGTTGGGCTGCCTATTCATGTAACTATTATGTGTTGAAGAGTAATCATCTGCTCTCACTTTTCAAGCATTGTTTGTCTTTCCAATTTTTATGAACCTTTAGTGACCCCAAAATGACCAAGACCAAATTTCCCTTGTTGAATGAAGTTTGTCACCTTCAGTTAGATTTAGCAAAACTAAGGTAATATGACATTGTTTAAGCATTCAAGTTTGAAGAATAAGATTTGTCTTGCTACAACCTCAGCTTATTATGTCTTTACTAAATATTAATTCTTATGTGGAGAAAAAGTTTTGAAATGCAAAGCAACAGACATATGAATTTCTGGCATATTGAAGAATTCTCTCCACTGGACTTATTGAGTGGAAAAACAAATATGTAATCTTTTTCTTGAATTTATACCTTCATATTAGTATGTGGTGATAGCACAAACTTTATTCAGTGAGTTAAAAGTTACTGAGAAGGGACATTCAACTTCAAAACCTGGGAAATGGAAAAATGATACTAAAGCCTTCAGTTGTACAATAATACCTTATTGACACAAGATCACACAGAACAGTGGTTTAAAACTTTTCAATTTTGGACACAGCTAGGAATTTTCTCAGACATAGGGTGTTATCTTTCCCTGTCTAGCCAACTGTTTAGTTTCAAACCTCATTCTTATTCCAAATATTTCTAGGCTTATTCATCTGTCAAGAATAATCTCATTTATGCTCATAAATTTACACCAATTTTTAGACTAATTGTCTTTATTTCTGTGATTATTACTTCCTCCCACACCCTAAGTTTAGTAAAACTGATTGAGACAACTTAAGTTGCCAAAGTAATATAGACATAACAAAGCATTTGATATCCTCTCGGGTTCACAGGATTTACTGGAATTTGAAGCTCACGGTGCCTGCCCCTTTCTGTGGTCTCATCTGAAGTCACTGGTCTTAATCCTTGACTTCATAAGCTTTTAGTTCCTTTAAAGTTTCCTGAAGAGTTGCCTTCAAAATTTTTTTCTTAAATAGTGTATTTTAAAACTTTTTGTGTTCTATTTTGGGGTGGAAGATCAATTAATTTAAAAGTTCTTAAATTACTATATGTACCCTGGTTTTAGTGAAAGACCTAAGTCTTCAGAACCCCAAGCTGAGGACAGAAATAATTATTTCTATGTTGCAAAGTGAGGCACGAAAGTCTGTATGCCGGACTTACAAAGGAGGTGCCAAAACTTGCCTGGCAATTTACATAAGGATATAAAAGTCAGATGTTGAATGTACAGGAATTTCTTAAAAGAAAATGTCAGTTTGCTGTGGAATTTTCCTATATCTCTTCCTTCCCCATCTTAGAGAAAGAAGGATAGTGATTTTCCTTTAATTTCATGTGTAATACAAGAGTTGGTTTTTTTGTTTTTGTTTTGTTTTTAATTTTGAATGCTTAATGCATGATGTATCCTGGAGCTTGAACAATACAGCATACTTGCATCCATTTACTTCTTGAGAAATTTACAGGGTGAGAGTTTCTGGTCATTACAGCTGAAGAGACATGGGGGCCACTGAGAATGGCCAGCATTCCTTCTGTTTTCAGAGACAATGATGTAGACCTGGGAATAGTCAGGGGTCATCTTAAAAGGATGTCCACCCAGGAGAGCTTCCTCTCCCCATGCAGGCTAAGTAGAAAGATGCAGAAAAATGGTAATGCAATATGCATTGAAATCAACCACCTGAAAGAAAGGTATTGCCCTATCAAGGGAGCTGCAGTCAAATGTACCTGGTTGGGAGACAGAGTTTCTCAGAAAATCTACAAAGCACACCACAATAAAAAAATACTTTAGAGCCCAGAAATCACCAACTAACTCCACCTTTCTCTAATAGCAGACAGACAAATGTTTTCTTTAATTTCTTTTCTGTTCCCCACATTTATTCCTTTCAACCCCAGAGAATGCAGAAAATGTGGTGGGAGAAGGAAAAGCACAAGGACAAGGAGAATCACTTGGGCAGCCTAAAGTGTACCTCTAGTTTGTGGAGTACAGGAGCTTTAACTTGAAAGGAAATTGGGAATTTTGTCTCTTACATGCAAGTGGACATTTTAGTTTTTTAATTTTGGGGGACTAAAAATAACCAGAGCATATTTCAATATTTGGGTGTTACCAGAAAAGTCACGCAGCTTGTTGTAGATATTAGCCAAGGATTAAGAAACATCTAGATTCTGTTTGAAAATTTGAGTTGAAATGACAGTTATATTCTGAGGAAGTTTGAGTCCTATTTTGAATAGTATTTGACTTTAAACAACTCTTTGTCAAATATGAATTACTATTTGACTTCTGGCTAGAAAAGTTAATGTAAATGTTTTCACATTTTTTTAAAGGCAGTTTTTCCCTTATTTTGGGCTTATATATAAAATATCATTGTTTGCTTACTTTGTTTTCAGAATATAAATTTCAAGTTGAAAATTTATTTCATTAAATGCTATAATATTTTAAAATTGAACTATTTCACAATGTTACTACTGTAAATCATTTATGCATGATATTCATTCATGAAAAACTTTATCCTAGTAATTAGCATAGGGAATGAATCTATTATGTTTAGAGACATACTGAGTCTTTGCTTATTTCTTGTCATTCAAGAGGTCTTTCCTTGGCATATTCCAATGGAAAGATTATTATAATGTCTTAAAGAGCTATGTAATATGATTGCAAACTTTTTTGGTAGCTTTTGTGGAATGACTCAAATGTGAATCAGTTCAGCATGTCTTAAAGAGTACATGCACTAATTTGACTGAAAATTTTATTTAGATATATATTTATATATTTGCTGTTTAGGGGGAAATTTTGGATTTTTAAAAATAAGTTGAATTAATATGACTATTTAAAATTTTCCTAATTGCTAATGTAATTATCCAAAGAAAGAAGCAAAAATGTACAGATAGAAAAGGAAGAATCAAAATTACATTATTAGCAGATGATTATATACCTCGGAAATGCATGAAACTCAAATGAAAAATGGTTATAAACACAACTATTATAAATAATAGTAAAGCTTTTAAGAAGCTGGCATGGTGTTCCACAGCTGTAATCCCAGCTACATGGGAGGCTGAGGCAGGAAGTTTGCAAGTTCAAGGCTAGCATCAGCAATTTAGCAAGACCCTATCGCAACATAAAGGGTACCAGGGATGGAATTCAGTGGTACAGTACTTGCCTAGCATGGTCAAGGCCTTGGATTTAATCTTCAGTACCAGAGGGGGAGAAAAAGAACAGTAAGAAATTCAGTTGTGTGTGAGATTATACAATTACTACACAGAAGTAACCAGTTTGAAAATATGAAAGGATTAAAATTCTCATGTATAATAACAAAAAAACCTATAAAATACACTTGAGTAAGCTTAAGAAGAAATGTGTAAGATCTATATGAACAAAACTTTAAAATGCAACAAATAAAAAAGACAACAAATAAAACCTGAGTAAATGGAAAGAGATAATCCTCTTTTTGGTTTAGAATATTTCTTATGGAAAATGTCAGTTTCTCATAAATTAATTTTAATGAAATCTCAATTTAAAAAGACAAGATTTTTAACAACAAAACCAGTTCTAACTTTTGTAGGAAAATTGAACAAAAGAGGAATTAGGCCTTAAAATAAAAAAGATATATAAACACAAGAGATATAATAAAGCGCCAATACTTAAAACATTTTAGTACTAACAGTGATTTGACAGATTGATAGCACAATGGAGTCTACAAATAAACTCAAAAGTATTTGGGAGACTAGTTATGACTAGTTAAGGCTAGTTAAGACTAGCAAGGTCATAGTTAACAAAAGCTGGGCTCAGTATTGTGGGCCTATAGTTCTAACTACCCAGGAGGTTGAAGTGGGAGGATCACTTGAGCCCAAGAATTTGAGATCAGCCTGGGCTATGTAGTTAGATCCCTTCTTTGAATAATTAAATAAATAAGTGAATAAGAAAAAAGTAAAGTGGCATTATAATGGTGGTATTCTAAATGGTGTTGATGCAAATAGTAGCTTTCTTGAGAAGAATGGATTTGGAATTTTATCTTATACATTCATCTTTAGTTCTAGAAAAATGAAAGGCTTAAATGTACAAAAAGGAAAATCAGAAGGACTAAAAAATAAACTATAAACAGGAAAATAATTGTAACATATAGAGTAAAGGGCCAATTCCTTTAATGTATAAAATTCTTTTACAAATCAATAAGAAAAAGACCAATATAGATCTTAACACAGGACTTGAACAGTCATTCCTTAGGGAAATATAAGTGGCTTTTAAAAATAATGAAAAATTATTCATAATTTAAGAAATGAGGGTGATAATATAAAGAAATTATCATTTTTCCTTAAAAAGTTTGACATATATCTAAAAACTTGAAACAGAAGTATTCTCCAAGATGTGAGGAAATACTGTGTGTAGCATCATAGACTGCAACATCCTCATTCAAGAGTAATTTCACAGTAGCTTCTAAAATTTAAAATATGCACACATTAAATCTGGCAATTTAATATCTAAAAATGTATCCTTTAATAGACTCTCACATGGGCAAAATAAAATTTTCATTGCAGCATTGTTTCAAATTGTGTAATGTTAGAAACAACCTAAATGTTCATCACCAGGGCATTTGTCACCAGGCATGTTGGGACATGTCTGTAATCCCAGTGACTTGGGAGACTGAGGCAGGAGGATTGCAAGTTCAGAGCCAGTCTCAGCAACTTTGTGAGGCCTGAAGCCACTTATCAAGACCCTGTCTCAAAACAAAAAAATAAAAAGGGCTGGGGATATGGCTTAGTTAAGTATCCCTGGGTTCAATCCCTAGTACCAAAACAAACAAACAAAAAACTAGGACATTTGTCAAACAGTGGTACCTATGTATCTTGTATATGGGTACATCTGTTTCCTCATTCTTTTGGTTACCTCATCTAATTTCTTGGCTTTAAGTACTGACAAACTATCCCTGTGTCTGTAGAGAAAGAGAGATTTCTTAAATTTTGTATTAATTCTCTCTCATGAATTTCCTTATACAATTGATACTTGATATCTCCACTTGGAAGTCATAGTTATCCTTCTATGGACATGAATATGAGACATCTTGTACTCAGCATAGTGGAACTTCTTGTCTTCCTCCAAATCTCACTTTTTTTTGAGCCTACCCCTTTTCAATACATAGCAATTTTCATCCTTTTACTCATTCAGCCCCAAAGCCCTAGAGTCTTCCTGACTTCTTCCACAACCAGTTTTCCGTTGGTCTAGTAATTATTTTTGGTCAAATTATATCCAGAATCCTAATGCTTTTCACCACAGGAGCTGCTACTTTGTTAGTCCACATCATCATCATTTCTTGCCCGGATTATTGAAGTGACTTGTAACTAGCTATCCTGCTTCTCAACTTTTCTCTGTATAGTCTATCCTCATCAAAGCAATGAGAATAATTGTTTTAAAAAATTAAACCAAATCAAATATTATTATGCCACTTAAAAAACTACAATGGCATCTCTTTTGCTCAAAGTAACAGTCAAAGACCTTCTAATAGCGAAGGATTTTTATGACCTGGCCCTTGTTAATTTTATGACATCATTCCCTTTTTCTCTTCCTCTTTGTCATTCATCCTCTGCCACCCTAGATTAATGTGCATTAACTTTAGGGGATTTTATTTTTGCCTGAAATGCTCCTTCCTTGGATAGCTAAATAGCTAACTCCCCAATCTCCTTCAGGTCTTTACTCAAATACCACCTTTTCAGTGACTTACCCTGACCACCCTACTGCTTAACCCTCAGTATTTGTGATCACTCTTATTTTGTCTTGTCTTTATTACATAGTACTTAACACCTCTTATAATATAGCCTTTACTTATTTGTTGTGTTTGTGGTAGGTTGGTTGTCCTCACAGGCTAGAACGTAAGTTTTATGCATTTTCTTCAATGATAGATCATGAGTATATAAAGTATATTGAATCAATAAACAATCTGTAAGAAATTTGAAAAAATATAAATATTCATGTCCTTCTAAAATATTTGTTCGTATAAATGCTTTAAATTATTGTAAATACATACAATATCTATGGAAGAATATAAAGGAAATGTTAATTATGTTTGCCTTTGTGAAAAACAGTATCTGGGATGGGAAGGCAGGCACATTCCATACTGTTAGAATTTGTACCTGTGACTTCTTTTTTTTTTAATTTTTATTTTATTTATTTTTTTATTTTTTATTTAGGCTTACATGTTAACAGTGTAAATGATTCATTGTACATAGATAGAGGATAACATATCAATTCTCTAGTTGTAAGTTGTATAGAATCACAACATATATGCAGTCATACATAAAGTTAGGGCTATGATGTCCATCATATTCCATCACCCTTACTGTCCCTATGCCCCCTCCCCCCTTACACCCCTGTGAACAGAGATCCACCATTGTTCCCATGTCCTTCCCCACATGGATCAGCATCCACTTATCAACGAGTACATTTGGCATTTGGTTTTCTGAGATTGGCTTACTTCACTTAGCATGATATTCTCCAACTCCATCCATTTACTTGCAAATGCCATAATTTTATTCTCTCTTATTGCTGAGTAATATTCCATTGTGTATATATTCCACAGTTTCTTTATCCAGTCATCTATCGAAGGGCATCTAGGTTGGTTCCACAATTTAGCTATTGTGAATTGAGCTGCTATAAACATTGAAGTGGCTGCGTCATTGTAGTATGCTGTTTTTAAGTCTTTTGGGTATAGACCTGGAAGTGGGATAGCAGGCTCAAATGGTGGTTCCATTCCAAGTTTTCTAAGGAATCTCCATACTGCTTTCCAGATTGGTTGCACCAATTTGCAGTTCCACCAGCAATGTAAGAGCGTGCCTTTTTCCCCACAACCTTGCCAACACTTATTGTTGTTTGTATTCTTGATAATTGCCATTCTGACTGGCGTGAGATGGAATCTTAGGGTAGTTTTGATTTGCATTTCTCTTGATTGCTAAAGATATTGAACATTTTTTCATATGTCTGTCGATGGATTGTATATCTTCTTCTGTGAAATTTATGTTCAGCTCTTTGGCCCATTTATTGATTGGGTTTTTAGTTTTTTTGGTGTTAAGTTTTTTGAGTTCTTTATATATCCTGGAGATTAGTGCTCTATCAGATGTGTGTGTGGCAAAGATTTGTTCCCAGGATGTCGGCTCTCTGTTCACTTCATTGATTATTTCTTTTGCTGAGAAGAAGCTTTTTAGTTTGAATCCATCCCATTTGTTGATTCTTGATTTTACTTCTTGTGCTA
>PVHX01006601.1:0-99071 GCA_004024805.1 Geosciurus inauris | reverse complement strand
CTATGATGGCCATCATATTCCACCACCTTTACTGTCCCCATGCCCCCTCCCCCCTTATACCCCTATGAACAGAGTTCCTCCATTGTTCCCATGTCCTTCCCCCCATTATGGATCAGCATCCACTTATCAACAAGTACATTCAGCATTTGGTTTTCTGAGATTGGCTTACTTCACTTAGCATGATATTCTCCAACTCCATCCATTTACCTGCAAATGCCACAATTTTATTCTCTCATATTTTATTGCTGAGTAATATTCCATTGTGTATATACACCACAGTTTCTTTATCCATTCATCTGTTGAAGGGCATCTAGGTTGGTTCCACAGTTTAGCTATTGTGAATTGAGCTGCTGTAAGCATTGAAGTGGCTGCGTCACCGTAGTATGCTGTTTTTAAGTCCTTGGATATAGACCGAGGAGTGGGATGGCTGGGTCAAATGGTGGTTCCATTCCAAGTTTTCTAAGGAATCTCCATACTGCTTTCCAGATTGGTTGTACCAATTTGCAGTTCCACCAGCAATGTATGAGTGTGCCTTTTTCCCCACAACCATGCCAACACTTTTTGTTGTTTATATTCTTTTTTTTTCTTTTTTTAAATGTTTTTTTAGTTGTAGATGGACACTGTGTCTTTATTTTATTGCTTTGTATGTGGTGCTGAGGATCGAACCCAGGGCCTCACGCATGCAAGGCAAGCGCTGTACCACTGAGCTGCAATCCCAGCCCCTGTTGTTTGTATTCTTGGTAATTGCCATTCTGACTGGCGTGAGATGACATCTAAGGGTAGTTTTGATTTGCATTTCTCTGATTGCTAGAGATGTTGAACATTTTTTCGTATGTCTGTTGATCAATTGTATACTTCTTCTGTGAAGTTTCTGTTCAGCTCCTTGGCCCATTTATTGACTGGGTTGTTTGTTTTTTTGATGTTAAGTTTTTTGAGTTCTTTATATATCCTGGAGATGAGTGCTCTATCGGATGTATGTGTGGCAAAGATTTGTTCCCAGAATATCGGCTCTCTGTTCACTTCATTGATTATTTATTTTGCTGAGAAGAAGCTTTTTAGTTTGAATCCATCCCATTTATTGATTCTTGATTTTACTTCTTGTGCTATTAGGAGTCTTGTTAAGGAAGTAAGGTCCTAATCTGACATGATGAAGACTTGGGCCTGTTTTTTTTTCTATTAGGCGTTGGGTCTCTGGTTTGATTCCCGGATCCTTGATCCACTTTGAGTTGAATTTTGTGCATGGTGAGAGATAGGGGGTTAGTTTCATTTTGCTGCATGTGGATTTCCAGTTTTCCCAGCACCATTTGTTGAAGAGGCTATCTTTTCTCCAGTGTATGTGTTTGGCTCCTTTGTCTAGTATAAAGTAACTGTATTTAAGTGGGTTCGTCTCTGTGTCTTCTATTCTATACCATTGGTCTACATGTCTGTTTTGGTGCCAGTGCCATGCTGTTTTTGTTACTATAGCTTTGTAGTGTCATTTAAGGTCTGGTATTGTGATGCCTCCTGCTTCACTCTTCTTGCTAAGGATTGCTTTGGCTATTCTGGGTCTCTTTATTCTTCCAAATGAATTTCATGATTGCCTTTTCTATTTCTATATGGAATGATGTTGGGATTTTAATTGGAATTTCATTGAATCTGTATAGCGCTTTGGATAGTATGGCCATTTTGACAATATTGATTCTGCCTATTCAGGAGCATGGAGATTTTTCCATCTTCTAAGGTCTTCCTCAGTTTCTTTCTTCAGTGTCTTGTAGTTTGCATTGTAGAGGTCTTTCACCTCTTTTGTTAAATTGATTCCCAAGTGTTTTATTTTTTTTTGAGACTATTGTGAATGGGATAGTCTTCCTAATTTCTCTTTCATAGGGTTTATCACTGATGTATAGAAATGCAATTGATTTATGAGTGTTGATTTTATATCCTGCTACTTTGCTGAAATTATTTATTAATTCTAGAAGTTTTCTGGTAGAATTTTTTGGATCCTCTAAGTATAGAATCTTGTTGTCTGCAAATGATAGTTTGAGTTCTTCTTTTCCTATTCGTATCCCTTTAATTTTTTTCATCTATCTAATTGCTCTAGCTAGTGTTTCAAGGACTATGTTGAATAGCAGTTGTGAAAGAGGGCATCCCTGTCTTGCTCCTGTTTTTAGAGGGAATGCTTCCAATTTTTCTCCATTTAGGATGATGTTGGCCTTGGGTTTAGCATAGATAGCTTTTACAAAGTTGAAGAATGTTCCTACTATCCCAAGTTTTTCTAGTGTTTTGAACATAAAAGGGTGCTGTATTTTGTCAAATGCTCTTTCTTTGCATCGATTGATAAAATCATATGACTCTTATCTTTAAGTCTGTTGATGTGATGTATTACATTTATTGATTTTTGTATGTTGAACCAACCTTGCATCCCTGGAATGAACCCCAATTGGTCATGGTGCACTATTTTTTTGATATGTTTTTGTGTGTGATTTGCCAGAATTTTATTGAGAATTTTTGCATCTATGTTCATCAGGGATATTGGTCTGAAGTTTTCTTTCTTTGATGTGTCTCTGTCTGGTTTTGGAATCAGGGTGATACTCGCCTCATAGAATGAGTTTGGAAGGATTCCCTCCTTTCCTATTTCATGAAATAGTTTGAGGAGAATTGGTATTAATTCTTCTTTGAAGGTCTTGTAGAACTCAGCTGAGAATCCATCTGGACCTGGGCTTTTCTTGGTTGGCAGGCTCTTGATGGCATCTTCTATTTCCTTGCTCGAAATTGATCTGTTTAAGTTGTGTATGTCCTCTTGGTTCAGTTTGGGTCATATGCCTCTAGAAATTTGTCAGTGTCTTCAGGGTTTTCTATTGTATTGGAGAATAGATTTTCAAAGTAGTTTCTAATTATCCTCTGTATTTCAGTAGTATCTGTCGTGATATTTCCTTTTTTCGTCACAAATTTTAGTAATTTGGGTTTTCTCCCTCCTTCTTTTCTTTAGGGTGGCTAAGGGTTTGTCAATTTTATTTAATTTTTCAAAGAATCAGCTTTTTGCTTTGTCAATTTATTTGTTGACTTTTATTTCCTCTAATAAATGACCTTAGTGCAATGAACTTTCCTCTTAGCACTGCTTTCATGGTATCCCAGAGATTTTGATATGTTGTATCAGAGTTTTCATTTGCCTCTAAGAATTTTTTTATGTCTTCCCCGATGTCTTCTGTTATCCATGCATCATTCAATAGCATATTATTTAATTTCCAGGTGATGGAGTAGTTTCTATTTTTTAATCTGTCATTGATTTCTAATTTTATTCCATTGTGTTTAGACAGGATGCAGGGTAGCATCTCTAGTTTTTTGTATTTGCTAAGACTGCTTTTGTGACATACATATGATCTATTTTGGAAAAGGATCCATGTGCTGCTGAGAAAAAAAGTGTATTTGCTCGTTGATGGATGGAACACTCTATATTAAGTCTAAATTATTGATAGTTTCATTGAGATCTATGGTTTCTTTATTAAGTTTTTGTTTGGAAGATCTATTTAATGGTGAGAGAGCTGTGTTAAAGTCTCCGAGTATTATTGTGTTGTGGTCTATCTGATTCTTGTATTTTAGAAGGATTTGTTTGATATACGTGGAAGCCCCATTATTTGGGGCATAGATATTTATGATTGTTATGTCTTGTTGATGTGTGATTCCCTTAAGAAGTATGAAATGACCTTCTTTATCTCTTTTCACCATCTTTGGTTTGAAGTCCACTTTATTTGATGTGTGGATGGAAACTCCTGCTTGTTTGCGGGGTACATGTGAGTGATATGTTTTTTCCCACCCTTTCACTTTCAGTCTGTGGATGTCTTTTCCTGTGAGATGAGTCTCTTGAAGACAGCATTGTTGGGTCTTTTGTTTTTAATCCAGTCTATCAGTCTGTGTCTTTTAATTGGTGCATTTAGGCCATTTACATTCAGTGTTATTATTGAAATATGATTTGTAATCCTGGTCATTTTAGTTTATTTTTGGTTTTTACCTTGACTTGTTTTCTCTTTTGAATGGTCTTTCCTTTAGTGTAGTTCCTCTCTTTGTGTATTTTCATTGTTGGTTGTCATTTCCTCCTCATGGAATATTTTGCCAAGAATGCTGTATAGTGCAGGCTTTCTTGCTGTAAATTCTTTTAACTTTTATTTATCATGGAAGGTTTTTATTTCATCATCAAATCTGAAGCTCAGTTTTGCTGGATATAGGATTCTTGGTTGGCATCCATTTTCTTTCAGAGCTTGGAATATATTGTTCCATGATCTCCTGGCTTTTAGGGTCTGAATTGAAAAATCTGCTGAGATACTAATTGGTCTCCCCTTATATGTAATCTGGTTCCTCTCTCTTGTGGCCTTTAAAATTCTATCCTTACTCTATATGCTGGGCATTTTCATTATAATGTGCCTTGGTGTAGATCTGTTGAAATTTTGTACATTTGGTATCCTGTAAGCCTCTTGTATTTGATTTTCCAATTCATTTTTCATATTTGGGAATTTTTCTGATATTATTTCATTGAAGAGGTTGTACATTCCTTTGGTTTGAAATTCTGCGCCGCCTTCTATCCCAGTAAATCTTAGATTTGGTCTTTTGATGCTGTCCCATAATTCTTTTTTTTTTTTAATATTTATTTTTTAGTTGGAGGCAGACAGAATATCTTTATTTTATTTTATTTTATTTTTTTATTTTTTATTTTTATATTTATTTTTTAGTTGTAGGTGAACACAATATATTTTATTTTTATGTGGTGCTGAGGATCGAACCCAGTGCCTCCCGCGTGCTAGGCGAGCACGCTACCACTGCACCATGACCCCAGCCCCTCTTTATTTTATTTTTATGTGGTGCTGAGGATCGAACTCAGTGCCTCACGCGTGCTAGGCGAGCACACTACCACTGCGCCATAACCCCAGCCCCTGTCCCATATTTCTTGTATGTTCTGTTCATGATTTTTTACCATCTTCACTGTATGGTCAAGTTTATTTTCAAGATTGTATATCTTGTCTTCATTATCTGAGGTTCTGTCTTCCAGGTGATCTAGTCCGCTGATGATGCTTTCTATTGAGTGTTTTATTTGATTTATTGTTTCCTTCATTTCAAGAATTTCTGATTGTTTTTTTTTTTTCACGATGTCAAGCTCTTTCTTAAAGTAATCTTTTGCTACTTGTAATTGCTGTCTTATCTCTTTGTTAGAGTGATCAATGGTTGCCTTTATTTGCTCTCCTATTTCTTTGTTGGATTGATCAGTTTTTGCCTGTAATTGCTTACTTATGTCATTCTTTAATTCACAGATCATTTTAATTATGTAGATTCTGAATTCTTTCTCTGACATTTCATCAACTGTGTTGTCAGTGGATTCTGTTACAGTGGTATCAAGGTTTATTTGGGGCACTTTCTTCCCTTGTTTCTTCATGTTGATTGTATATCTTCCTTTCTTGCAATACCGATCTGAAGTACTGCGGCTTCTATCCTATAATCTTGTATTGACACTCCAGATTACCTGTATCTCACCTTGGAGCTACTTTTGTTCCCCCAGTGTCCCCAGATGGACAGTACTGTCACTAAAGTTGGTACCTCTAGAGGGCAGTGGGAATGGCCTTGGTTGGGCTCCTGTGGTGATCCCTGAGGGCTGTTTTGCCCCTCTCTTGTGCTCCTGCTGGTGAGCAGGAACTTTGGAGCCGAACTGGAGAGGCGGGTCCAGGCCTCCCTTAGGCAGGGTCACAAGCAGGAAAGTCTGTGTGTGTGACCCTTACCACTGTCGGTGTGAGCTTCCCTGGCTAGCAGACTCTGGTCTACCTTCGGCTGGGCACCCCTGGCATACCCTGAGGGTGATTTTGGGCCCTCTGTCTTGCCTGTCCACAGGAACTCTGGAGCAGAACTGGGGCAGACTCAGGCCTCACTTGGGTGGGGCCTCCTCAGGCTGGGGTCTCTGCAGCGACTCTTATCCTGATTGTGGGCTCCCCTGTGTCTGGCAGCTAGCAGTCTCTGGTCTCCCTTTGGTTGGACACCCATGGAGTTTCCTGAGGGCGATTTTGGGCCCTCTGCCACTCCTGCGGGTCTGTAGGAACTCCTTTGCAGTGATATTTTAAAGACAAAGTTCCAGTTAGACTTATTGGTCACCATCTACTATGAGGTTTCTTGGTGCTCATGTGGAGAGGCTTCTCTGAGTGGCCTTGCAGAAGTGCAGGGCACCCATGGAGAGGGTAGAGGGAGGTGGTGGGAGGCATGCCTGGGGCGGCACTCGTCTCCCAGGAGGAGCACAGGCTCTGAAGGCGCGGTTGTCCATGCGAGCTCTGTTGATGTGAAATTGACACACACTAGGCCACGTGCTGAAGAGCTGCATGTGGCCCATGAAGCCACCACCCCAGTCAGGACCACAGGCTCGCCCTTCACCCTCAAATGTTGTTTTGCCCTTTTCAGCCTTCCTGTTTCTGTGTCCTGTCTGCTTTCTTTTCCTTTAGATTAGTTTGCACTTTCGAGAGCGATATAAATGAAGTGATGTGTTACACGCTTTTTGTCTAGCTCTTTTCACTCAGTGTAATTAATTTTGAGGGCTATCACGCCAAGTAATGCATCAGTACCCTGTTCTTTTTTATTGCTGAGTAATATTCCATTGATTGGAAATACCAGTTTATATCTTTTCCTGTTGGTGGACATTTGGTTTGTTTCTGGTTTTGGGCTCTGTCACTCAAAGGTGGACTATGATAGGTTAAAGACATATATACTACAAACCTTAAAGCAGTCACCAAACAGAGTGGGAGTTAATGTTAACAAGCCAAAAAGGAAATAAAGTCGTAAAAAAAAATCCAAATGAAGGCAGCAAAATACAGCCAAGGGCAGCTGGACAAACGTTAACAGTAAGATGATGGAACTAGTTATTTAACTAAGCAACCCAGGCACCCCCACTAGAAAGCAGGAGGTCGGGGATTAGCTCTTTGGCAGAGTGCTGGTACAAAGCCCTGGTTTCAGCCCCAACACCAGGAAATAAAAATAAAGGTAGACAATGTCAAACTGGACAAAAAAATAAGACCTAACTTCATGTGCCTTTGAAACATTCAGACATGCAGACAGAAACAGGTCAAAGGGCAAAAGATAAACCACACCAATACCAGTAAAATAGAAAGCTAGGCAGTCTGCAAGTTGATTTCAAATGGGAACTACAGTAACAAAGGGGTCAGTTCATTATGAGGTCATCGCGGTACTGGATGTCTAACATAACTAATACGTGCAGCAGAACTGGTGGAACTTCACGGAGGGGAAACACATCCACAGGTGTAGTCACAGAGCTGAACATGCGGTGAATAGCACTGTCTCCTGACATGTTCCACTTGCACATTGCTAAAGCAGTCTGCCCAACAACAGAATAATCAATCCTGCAAGTTTGTGAAATATTTACCAAGAATTTGACCATGTTCAGGCAATAAAGCAAGTCCCAATAAACTCTATTTATGTCATTTTATGATCAAAATGGAATTAAATTAGAAATCAGTATCAGAAAGATCTCTGGGAAAGCCGGGTGCAGTGGTGCACGCCTGTAATCCCAGCACTTTGGGAGGCTGAGACAGGAGAATCACGAGTTCAAAGCCAGCCTCAGCAAGGGCGAGGCGCTAAGCAACTCAGTGAGACCCTGTCTCTACATAAAACACAAAACAGGGCTGGGGATGTGGCTCAGTGGTTGAGTGCCCCTGAGTTCAACCCCCAATACTCCCCCCCCCAAAATCTCTGGGAAATCTGTCAATATTTAGAAACTGAGTAACACATGAGTGAAAAGAAGAAATCAAAGGGAAAATTTCCACAGTACTATGCTTAACTTGGGAGATAAAGCTAAAACACAACACAGAGAATTATTTTTAGCATTAACCGGGTATATTAGAAATGAAGAAACAACAGCCTCAGCTTCTACATAAACTAGAAAAAGAGGGGCTGGGATTGTAGCTCAGCGGTAGAGCGCTTGCCTTGCATGCGTGAGGCCCTGGGTTCGATCCTCAGTACCACGTACAAAGCAATAAAATAAAGACATTGTGTCCATCTACAATTAAAAAATATATATTTAAAAAAAGAAAAAGAGCAAATCACACCTACATAAGCAGAAGTAAGTAATGCAACGATGAGAGTGGAATTCAGTGAAATACAAAACATTAGTAAAACCAAAAGTTGTTCAAGAAAATCAATAAAATTGAGAAACTTCTAGCCAGAATGATCAGGAAAAAAAGATATTAGTATCAGGAATGAGAGAGTTGAGATCAATATACATTGTATAGACCTGAAAGATGTAAAAGATAATAAGAAAATTATGAACAACTCTGTGCCAATAAATCTGAAAACCTAAGTGATCTTTTAAAGATACAAACTACTAAAACTCAAGCAAAAATAACCTGAATGATCTTGTCTATTAAAGAAGTCAAATTTTTAGTTTTAAAACTTGCCACCAAAAGTATAAATTCCAGACACAGGTGACGTTGCTCTGGAATTCTACCAAACATTTTAGGAAGATGCTAAACCAATTCTATACAGAAGCACCCAGAAATTTTTACCAATCTAATTCTTTGAGGCCACATTAGCATAGCAGAGTTCCAAAATTTGGCATTCTTTTACAAGAGAAGGAAAGTAGCTAGTAGTTCTCCTGAGCATACATGCAAAAACTCCTTAAAAGCATAAGGAGATCTGGGCTGGGATTGTGGCTCAGCGGTAGAGCGCTTGCCTCGCATGCGTGAGGCCCTGGGTTCGATCCTCAACACCACATACAGAGCAATAAAATAAAGACATTGTGTCCATCTATTTAAAAAAAAAAAAAAAAGCATAAGGAGATCAAGTGCAATAATCTGCCATGACCAAGGTTAACTCCCAGAGTGCAGAATCACTTTGGCATCTTAAAATCTATCAGAGAGCATGCAGTGCAACCTGACTGGCATCTGTTCCTGGTAGAAACTCAGCAATTAGAAACAAAAGGAAATTTCTTCATCCTGATTGAACTGTATATAAAGCGTCACACCTGGTGGTAAAGACCAAATAACTTCCCTAAGGTCAGGAATGAGATAAGAATGTCTAGCCGGGCCAGTGGCTCACGCTTGTAATCCTAGCACTTTGGGAGGCTGAGACAGGAGAATCGCGAGTTCAAAGCCAACCTCAGCAATGGCAAGGTGCTAAGCAACTCAGCGAGACCCTGTCTCTACATAAAACACAAAATAGGGCTGGGGATGTGGCTCAGTGGTCGAGTGCCCCTGAGTTCAATCCCCAGTACCAAAAAAAAAAAAAAAAAGAATGTCTGCTTGTGGGACTTCTTTTCAGTATTATCCTGCACTGCTAGTTAGTGCCCCAAGTGGAAAAGAGGAGAGGCATCTACATTGTAAGGCAAGAAGTAAAACTGCTCACAGACAGCATGACCATTGATGCAGAAAAGTTGCTGGAATAATTCAAATACATTTAGCAAGGTTGCATAGTATAAGATCTGTATTGTGTATTGTATGACTGAAACACAGTTGGAATTGAAATTACTCCACAGGGCTATTCATAATGGCATCAAAAATATTAAATATGTTGGGATAAATCTAACATGTCTAAGACCTGTGCAGTGAGATCTGTTAAACGTAGCTAAGAGAAGTCAAAGACAGCTAGATAAATGATGAATGGATTTATCAGTATTGAGCAGATGCCAGTTTTCCCAGACCCACCTATGGACTCAACAGTCTCCAGCAAAATCCTTAAATTGTGGAAATGCAAAGAATCTAGAATAAAATAGTCGAGTGACTTTCATAAAGAGCAACAAAATTGGAGCACTAGCACTTGCTTTCAGGAGGCAGTAATTGAGACAGTGTGATATTTACAAGGAGACAGGGAGAGGGTCAGTGGCAGAATGAAGAGGCTGGAAATAGGCCAGCTTGGCTGTGGACAGCTGATATTGATGGCTGTGCTGTGGCAACCTCAGCAGGTGGTGCTAGGACACTAGGACATCCATGTTCAAAACATCTCTTAACCACAGACCCACGGTGACTCTGTAGATCTTAAGCCCAAATGTAAGACAAGAAACCAAAACTGCTAAGGGAAATGTAGAAAATCACAGTCTCTGGGTTTATCAAACATGTCTTAGATACTTCTCTAAAGCACAGTACATGAAAAAAAATTTAGTAAGTTGGATGTCAAATTTTAAAGCTGCTCAAAATCTTCACAAGACACTCAAGGAATACACTGCACACTGGAAAAAAGCATTTTAAGTCATGAATTGGACAAAGAATTTTCATGTAGAGTTAAGTCTCTTACTCAATTTTTAAAAAGCTCAAATATTTAAATGCTCTAAAAATGTGAAAAGATACTTAAGAAAGGACAAGATGAGAGGCATATGAAAGGATGGTCGTCATCCTTGGTCACTAGGATAGTGTAGCTCCCCCCATGGGAGGGATGGGGGGTGGGACATGCTGCCTGTATGTTGAAGCAGCCACACAAATCGTGGTCTGCACCTTTGGGGGGCCCCAGCTGGGGAGCTGTTGCTGACTTAGCGTGAGGTTCCGCACGCACGGCACACGCCTTCCCCGTGTCCCCACAAGACGGCCCGCAGGCAGTGATGAGGTGGAAGCACAATTGATTTTATTTTGTTAGGTGACCTTTAGCATTTTCTGGATTAAGCTGGTGGGTGATAAGTAGCATTAAATATTTCAGTCCTCTTTGTTCTTTGTAGCTCGGGGAGTACAGATAGCGAGGAAAGCACGGATTCTGAAGAAGAAGATGGAGCAAAGCAAGACTTGTTTGAGTCCAGTAGCGCCAATACGGAGGATAAAATGGAGGTAGACCTGAATGAACGTAAGTGACCTTGTTCTTACGTGTTAGTTGTGGTGTGTTAAATTTGTGTTTTGAGAAATAGGAAAAATCATGGTCTGCCATGTCTGAAGTGGCTTCTGAAGGAACAGTCAAGTTGAAGCACACCTGGTGGTATGAATCCCTTGCAAGTTTAAGTTTTGGCATCTAGCCTCCCAGAAGGAACATCTTAGGCTTTGGTCACAGGGGTCATCGTCCAGGTGAGTCTGGCCAGAGAACTTGGTGTTCTGGGAGGTCTCCCCTCGGCCCCCAAAGACCTGTGCTGTAGCAAAAGGGGAGAGACCACAGGCTGGCAGAGATGAAGAAACATGTTTGGTGGATCATAAGTGGAATAGACCAGAGAAAGCCGTGTGATGCTTAGGCATCTTTAAATGGGTTCTTCATAGTTATTTATGCAACTTTTGGCCATAAAACTTGTTCAGCTAAGAACTGGTCTGCACCCTTCTACTTACCAAGAAGAGTTGACTGGTCTCTTACAAAAACTGCTAACTTGTGGGCTGGGGTTGTGGCTCAGTGGCAGAGCACTTGTGTGAGGCACTGGGTTTGATTCTCAGCACTGCATATAAATAAATAAAGGTCCATTAACAACTAAAAAATATTAAAAAACAAAAAACTGCTAACTTATAAAATTTGGGAAAACCTTCATGTGAAAGCTACACAGGTTGACACTGTGCTTTCTCCAAGCCTGACCAGCTTCCTGTCACCAGGAAGGCCTTCATGTCCTTGGTCCATTGTGGGACCTCAGACCTGTCATGCAGCACATCTGCTCTGGAGCCAGGGGAGAGAGGAGGGTTGCCTAGCCCCTGCATCTTCCCAGTCCAGGTCACCTTGCCTTTATGCAGCACTTCTGTGTGCCAGGTTCAGGCCTTTCTCTGACTGAACGGCCACAGGCTGCACCCCCCAGGACGCAGGGCCCGCAGACTGCTGGAGGAGGGAAGCCCAGCGCTGCCCAGCATCTGCACAGACATGCCCGAGGGTGTGGTGCTTAAGGACAACCAGGAATTAGCCAGTTTGAAAGACAAAACAACTAACAAGAAGGCACAGAGACCCAAGCTGTGTAATGTAGTTCAAGAACAGGGTGAGAAGGAAGAGGGGCAGTAAGACCAGGGGCTGAACGAGAATCCTGTCTTGAAAGTTCTAGGGACCCTGAGGATTAAACAGGCGTGTGTAGCAGCCCTGTAAGAACTAGACTAGAAAATCCAGGCTGGGGACAGGAAAACCATTGCACCACTGTCACATGGGAGAAGTAGGAGAGCTGAGGGGGTACAGAAGGAGGGGACAAGGCAGCTACTACGCCTGGTCTTTTGGTCCAGAGGTTGGGTTAGTGCAGGCTGCAGCTCAGGGGCTTGAGGTACGTTCACAGCTGTGCAGCATCACCAGTATGGTTTCATCTGACCAAACTGAACTTTGGTGCCCGCTGAGCACTCATCGCATTGCCTGCTGCCTCACCCTGGGCACCCCATCCCGTCCTGCTTTCTGATGCTGTGAGCGCAACTGCTCTAGACAGCTCCTTTGAGGGGAACGACACAGTCACTGTCCCTTGTAACTGGCTTGTCCTACTCGGCTGGTGTCAAGCTTCACCATGTCATGGCATGTGTGGGATTTCCTCCCTTATAAGAGGAGGAAGAACATTTCAGAAATGTGGTGCTTGGAGGTGTTGGAGTGTGATAAAGGACATGGAGGAGACCACACACGACTGCACTGTGACTCTAGAGCGGTGGGGCTGGGGAGAGGAGAATGCCCTGGCTGACAGTTGTGCTCACCTGACTCCCCGGGCCAGCTCAGCAGGACCCCAGCCATCGGCATCCCTGCCGCTTTGGCAAGGCTTCTTTTCATCAGATCTCTGAGTGCACAGGGAGGGCTGGCCTCGGGTGTCTTTGGGGGCTTGTGGACTGTGGAGAGCAGTTTCTCATATTCGACTGGCTCTGGGTCCAGCCTGGGAGGGACAGTCCCACAGGTGGCAATGGAGAAGCCCTGTTTGTGGCTGAGCGAGCTGCACACAAGTAAAGCTCAGATTCTGAGGAGTGATTTCCAAACTCTGCCTCAGGTCAGCAGACAGAAACACTTGCCAGACTCGCTTTCCTGAGGCTTGAGGTGAGACTTTCACACATTCAGGTGTTATCCCTTTACTGCTGTCACAGAGCTCTGCCACACCCACACAGATTCAAGGACAAGACACACCAAATAAACCCTGACTCAGGCCCTTGCTATACAACAGTCCTTGTCTGAATTGAATGGTGAAGAAGGAACTTGGAGAGCTTTCATTTGCCCAAAGTCCCAGAAAGGTCTCTCTCTAAAATTGAAATATTCCTATTTGGCACAGGTATGATTCAGTCACCTGTTCTAGGACAAGTCCCCCAGATGGCAACAGATTCCCTAGCATACCTTCCTGACAACCCTGGAGGCTTCTGACTGTGATAGAAAACACCCTGGTGGAGAGCAGGGCTTCCCACAGGTTTTGAGGGTCTGTGGACTATGATGGAAAGTGTTGGGCACACGTAGAGCAAGCAGAGACCTGACTTTATCTGCCTTCATTGAAGGTACATGTGTCAGCTGAAGGGACATTCAACAGACCTCTGGTTAGACCCAGGCTTGGGTAGCAGACACAAGGAGCACAGCTGTGCAGCCCTGAGCCTGCAGGCCAGCAGCTTTCCTGCTGTGTGAGTTTATCCACAGGGACTGCAGGGAGGCCATGGAGCCTGGGAGGTGCAGCCAGACCTGCACTGGAAGTATCCCAGGTGTTTCCAACTTAATACAGTTGAATAACTAGTGTCTTCTTTTTTAAAAAATAGGCTTATTACTTTGGAAGTTGAGATTTACAGAAAAGTTGCAAAAATAGTCCAGAAGGTTCCAGAGACCTTTCAGCAGCTTTTCCCAGCATTAATAGATTCTTGGAACATTTGTCAGAACTCAGAAGTCAGCATGAACACATCTTTCATGTGTGGCTTTGTATCCTTGTGTAATATTTCTGTTGGAAAAGCCTATTAGGAACAGACCTGCTGGCTGAAAGGAGAAGCTGCAATGCTGTGGTACTGTCAGCCTGCCCTCCAGGTGACTGCCCTTCCCAGGCCTCCCAGGGGGCCGCTAGAATTCCCTTTCCCTACGGCCCCATCTTTCTTTGTCATTGCTAATCTGTTAGGAAAGTATCTTTCCCTTTTTCTTTCTTTTCTCACCTCCTCTTTTCTTTGAGATGGGATCTCTGTGTTGCTCAGGCTTAAGCTGCTTAGCTCCTTGGCTCGAGCCATCTTCCCCCTCAGCTTCCAGAGTAGCCTGGACTGTAGGCACGGACACTGCACAAAGACATACTTTTTGTTACACCAACCTACTGAAATAGCCTCCAGATGAAATTTTTTGCCTTGTTTCAGCACCCAGCTGGTCTGCCAACTTTGATGTCCCAATGGAGACCACCCATGGCACTCCGTTAGACTCAGTGGGGTCTGATGTCTGGAGCACAGAGGAGCCGATG
Source organism: Geosciurus inauris (assembly GCA_004024805.1). NCBI lineage: Eukaryota > Metazoa > Chordata > Mammalia > Rodentia > Sciuridae > Geosciurus > Geosciurus inauris. Next base: position 84,811 of record PVHX01006601.1, on the reverse strand, counting down.
CCAACTAAGGAGACAGGCTGGGCTTCTTTCTCAGAGTTCACGTCATCTCTGAGGTGAGTGAGTGTGTGCTGTCCAGCCTTTTCCACAGGAATAACAGGTGTTCACTCCTAACCTGTGTTCTTCACCTTAGCTGACCTCTGAGTTGAAGTAGTGCCTTCAGGTAGATTAAAAGCCAACATGGGGGAGGTACTGACACAGCTCTGTGTCACAAGTAAAGCAGTCGCCATCTTCCTTTACTCCAGGACCACTTGGGAAAACAGGAGCTGTTAAACAAGTGGCCTGGGAGGATTGGTTCCTGCACCTTGGCAGGACATGGCCAGGGTGGCAGCCCTGTTCGCTTTTCGAGCTCCACAGAGCAGCGGGTTGAGAATAAGATTAAGCTCCTGACAGACACCCTTGTGTGGAATGTTACTACATAAAAATGCAAAGTGTATCTTGAATTCAGTAGTCAGTAGGGACTCATGACAGGCAGGTCTGTGTCACTCTTGTGATTTGTAGTATTCTGCATGACAGAACCCTCGGGTGGCATAATTTTCCTGAGTAGCATTGTCAGCATTTGAGTACCAACCATGGATTTCAAGTTCCATTAGACTTAACTTGATTTGCTAAATGTTTTCTTTTGTCTAGGCAAATAAATAAAGAACAATCTCCATCACCCCATTTGAAAGACAATTGCTTTCCCTACCCTAAACACCTGCTGGGAATACAGAAGATAGGAAGACAAACTGAGCCTTCAGTCATCATCTTAGACAGACCAAAAAGTAGGAAGGCCCGCGGTGCCCATAGCACCTCTAGTAACAGCACTGAGCTCTTCCAAGTTACAAATGAGATTCGTGAAAGTGTCTCCAAAACCGGAGTTCTTTCATCAGCCCTGCTCCTGCACAGGACCAGTTTCCTCCTTACCTTTCCCTGTCTCTGCGCCTAGGGGAAAAGAACCTGTGCTTACTTAGGAGCGCTTCCCTTGAACCCTGCACAGCGATCTCTGGGTTTATTGGGGGCTGTCTCCCCGGCTTGGTCCCCTGGTCTGTCGTCTTGTGCTTTTATAGTCCTGACAATGAATAGCATTAAGACAGCACATGCCTCCAGGCAGTTTGGTTGGAAGTAAGTCAGGAGTTTTGTAAAAATGCTCAATCCAGTAGGTAGAGTTGACACCTAGGAGGACTTTCACCCAGGCCTGAGGAGCCCGTTGGCTGTTGCGGGTTGAGAGGTGAAGGCTGTTGAGCCTGCCTCCAGTTCCCTGAAGGCCTGGCCTTCCCGCCAGGTTTGAAAAAGCTTCGCCCTCCTGCCCTCCTGGCCTCCTGGCCTCCGGATGGCTGCCTGTGCTCAGATCCCTGCTCCTCCTAGAGGCAGGCTGACTTCCTTCCACACTTATTCCCAAAGGGTTTTTGTGAATTGTGGGGTGACTGAGAACTGTTCCCCCTGCTAACATCTGAATTTTCTCTTTCTGAAAGCACAAAAGATTCTTTAAGGAGTAATTCTCCAGTGGAAATGGAAACCAGCACTGAAGCCATGGACCCCCTGACTCCCAGTGTCACTGCCCTGATGGCACAGCCAGAGGGTGAGCGCAGAGCGGCCGGCACACACGTAGCAGGCTTAGGCACCCAGACCTGACTCGGGCTTGGGTCTCACAGGACCAGGAAAATGAGGGAGTGGCCCTGATGTCCACAGGGCACCTGAGGAAAAGAAATTGTGTGTGTCATTCCAGAACCACAGCGTGTTGATTCTAGCAGTAAGAGGTCTAGACTGTCAGCCGTCAGTGTGCAGGTCAGGAGCCTGAGGCCCAGAGTGCAGGACCGCCCTAACCAACAGTACCCAAGACGAACAGAACCAGAACCAGATGCATGCACGCCAGGCCTGTACCCAGTCGTCCCTGGACCTGTTTTGGGCTGTGAGATTGTTCATTTTGCCCTCACCTTTATGAGCAGATAAAATGGTCATAGTGTCTGAAGTTCCCATGATTTGCCTTATTTTTTTTTTTTTAATATTTTTTTAGTTGTTGATGGACCTTTGTTTTATTTATTTATATGTGATGTTGAGAATCTAACCCAGTGTCCCACACATGCCAGGCAGGCATGCTACCACTGAGCCACCCTTCAGCCCCATGGTTTGCCATTTTATTCACAGTGGTCACCAGTGTTCCTTGCAATAGGTGTGAAGTATTTGGGATTTTACCCCAAGCACTGAGGGCAGAACCCAGGGCCTCACACGTGCTGGGCAAGTACTTCACCACTGAGCTACACCCCAGCTCTTTTTAAAATTTTAATTTCAAAACAAGGCCTCACTAAGTTGCCCAGGCTGTCCTAGAACTTGCCGTCTCCTTTTCTCAGCCTCTCCACTAGCTGAGATTATAGGTGTGGCTGTCGTGCCAGCTCCTGAACTTTTCAACTAATGACTTGGGTTTTGGGAGGTGGGGGTGTGATGGGAATTGGAAGTGTGCAGAGGCCACAGAGCACAAGTCCTTGGAAAAAGAAGGAGGGTGCAGGTAGAGGAACCCTGAGCAGGGCCAGGGGCTCATGTTGGTTTTGTTTCTCAGGCTCCTAAACATTTGAATAGGTAGCATTAGATCCTGCAGCTGTTGTAAGTAGCTTCGCTGGTTCCACTTTGTGGGTGAGGAAATTGAGGTACTGGTAAGTTTCCTTGCCCGAGGGTTGCACACCTAGGAGGTGGCGGTGCTGGGGTTGGAATCCAGGCAGTCTGCCATCCACACGAGTGTATAGCCAGTACGACCACGCAGCTTCCTATTACAATGCAAAGGAAGGGATGACCAGAACAGCACAAGAAAATAACAGTAAAAAAAGCGAGGACCCAAGTGGACAGGGGCAGGAACTGGTGACTGTATTCTCTGCCCCATGCCCTGGAGTGGTACCATCAGGAGCCCCAGGGCTGCTGTGTGAAAGCTGGGTCAGAGGCAGACACAGCTGGGAAGGCTGTAGGGCACTCACCTGTTCTCCAGTGAGGAAACCGTGGCTATGACCTCAGCACCCATAAGAATTCAGCCAAGCAGCCTGATGCGATGGCACTCGCCGGTAATCCCAGCACTTAGGGAGGCTGAGATAGGAGAATCGCGAGTTCAAAGCCAGCCTCAGCAATGGCGAGGCGCTAAGCAACTCAGTGAGACCCTGTCTCTACATAAAACACAAAATAGGGCTGGGGATGTGGTTCAGTGGTCAAGTGGCCCTGAGTTCAATTTCCAGTACCAAAAAAAAAAAAAAAAATTCAGCCAAGCAGCAACAGGCAAAGCAGTTTCACTGTCATCGCCATCATCGCATGTGACGTGGGTGGGGGCCTCTAACAGAGGGGTGACAGTTGGAGGTGGGGTTTGGTGTGGTGACATTAGTGTCCTCTTTTCAGTGCCAAGCAGTGTGGCCATGGAAGCCAGCTCCGATGGAGAGGATGATGCCGACAGTGCAGACAAGGTAACCGAGACAGTGATGAATGGCGGCATGAAGGAAACGCTCAGCCTCACTGTCGATGCCAAGACAGAGACTGCAGTCTTCAAAAGGTAACAGCGGGACGGCCCTGCAGTGCCTGTCGGTTGAGAGGATGGTTGGGGAGAAGCTCCAGGCCTGGGAATGTTTATTTGATTGAAATGAGTAGTGAGGCATTAACTTGATGTCGTTCTAACATCTTCATTAAACTCATTAATCTTAATGAAGAGATGGAAAGCGTAGGCTCCTAAAATCCCCTTTTCCCTGTGTGTGTGTGTGTGTGTGTGTGTGTATTCAGAAGACTGTATTTTGAGTCTCGCAGGTTGGCAGTTAGGAAAATTGACACACTTTTAATTCCTGGTAGAAAGTGACTTGTATAGAAGGTATGGAGCTCAGGCCCGAAAGTGCCATACAGATGGGTCATCGTCTCGGGGGCGAAGCAGTCATTACAGTTCAATCACAAAATGGTAGCTTTTAAAAAATTAGACTTATATTTGGAAATTAGCAACCTTACTTTTAAACTCATGGATCAAAAAAGGAATCAGAATGGAATTTTAAAACAGAGTAATGGAAAAACCTTAACCAGGCATGGTGGAGCACACCTATAATATCAGCTACTTGGGAGACAGAGGCAGGAGGATGACAAGCTTGGGGCCAGCCTCAGCAACTTAGCAAGGCCCTGTCTCAAAATAAAAAATAAGGGTTGGGGATGTAGCTCAGTAGTAGAGCATCCGTGTGTTCAATCCCCAGTACCACAAAGAAAAAGAAAAAAAACTTTGAAGGCAAACCAGTGCCTAGAGCTTCAGTGCCCACTTTGCGCGGCACGGCCAAGTGGTTGCAGAAGGGTGCTTCCCAGCACTGCCGTGGCTGCAAAATTAAACAGTGTGAGGGAGGGGATGCAGTCGTGGCCTGACATCACATGTGTATGTGTGGTTGGGGCTCCCAGGGGGCAACTGCAGCAGCCCGGCAGTGTGTTCTGAGGGCGTGACCATGGCTGCGTAACCAGGGTATGGCCCTTGGGGTGGTTCTGGATGGAGTGGCATTAGAGGTGTTCTGTTTGCAGACAGCCACTGCTTCTGTCAGTGCTGCCCTGATGGTCTCGGCAAACAGCATCACACGGCAGGAGGAGTAAGGCTGGACATACACACGCTAAGTGGTCGTCATTTGCAGAAGGTGATTTTCTACGTAGAAGATGAATCTGTAGACGTCTTAGAATTAGAATTAATAGAGAAGCTTAGCAAGTTTACTGGGTACGAAGAAAAATCACTTTGTCCTATAAACAATTCGGGGTGTTCTAGGTGTGCCTGTTTGTCTTTTATAAAATCTTAAATCTTGTGTGTAAGAATATGACCTTAGGGCTGGGACTGGGGCTCAGTGGTAGAGCGCTTGCCTCGCGTGTGTGAGGCACTGGGATCGATCCTTAGCACCACACAAAAATAGATAAATAAAATAGAGGTCTCATATCCACCTACAACTAAAATATATATATTTTAAAAAAAGAATATGATCTTAATGAGAAAAGAATTTAATAAAAGCTTATTGGAAGACCTAAATATCAAGACAGAGATTTGCCATGTTTACTATGGAAAGATATCTTTGCCATTTCTCAACAAATTAATCTATAAAAGTAATAAAATTCCCTTCAAAATCCCAGTACAAAGTTGCATGAAGATCGTGATTATAAAGACAGACAGCAAGGAGCAAGGTTGTTCTGAAGGACAAAGATAAAGGTTCCCCATATTGGACTCCAGGGCTTCCTAGTAAGGCTGTCATCACGGAGACCACACAGCCTGGCACTCACGCAGAGGCTTCCGCTGCAGGGACTTGGTGCACCCTGGAGTGCTCAAAAGAACAGTGACTATCGGGCTGGGGCTGGGGCTCAGCAGTGGAGCGCTTGCTTCGCATGCGTGAGGCCCTGGGTTCGATCCTCAGCACCACGTACAAAGCAATAAAATAAAAACATTGTGTCCATCTACAGCTAAATATATATATATATATATAAAAAGAATAGTAACTGTCGATTTTGGAGAAAAATAAAATTGGGTCTCTTTTCTCAGCTTGAACATGGAAGGTGTAACTGCAGCACTTGAGGAGACAGCGTAAAGGAGAGTTATCTTTACATTTTGGGGATGAGGTGGTTTTTAACCATAAAAAACCAAACCATGAAGGAAAATAGTGATAAATTTAATTCCCAGCATCACAAAAGACACACTAAAATGAAAAGACGAGCCACAGCCAATAAAGATTGTAGGAGAACCTGTATCAATAAGATCAGCATCCAGGTTGTAGGAGAACCTGTATCGATAAGAATGAGATACCTGATTTTGAAGATGAAGAAAGGACACAAACAAAAACCTGTCTGGAGGGAAACAAGGGGCAGAGTAAACCCAGGGGGATGCCCCGACACATGGGCCTGCCAGCTGCAGTAGTAAGTCCTGGCAGTGCAGCTTAGGCACTCAAGGCCATTGGTGCTTCTCTCAAGTGGCCCCAGAAAGTAGAAGTGCAAGTCCTGCCCAGAGCATTGAAATCTTCATTCCAAATTAAATTAAGGGTGATTTGCAGAAAATGATCAGCTCATGCCACTTAAAAGCAGACTAAATGCAGAAGTTACATATGAAGTATTGCTGGGTGCAGTGACGCAGACCTAGAATCCCAGTGGCTCAGAAGGCTGAGGCAGGAGGAGGAGGAGGATCACAAGTTCAAGGCCAGCCTCAGCAACTTAGTGAGGCTGCAACTTATTTCAAAAAATAAAACCGGCTGGGTGTATGGCTCTGACTCAGTAATTCAGTATCTCCTGGTTCAGTCCCCAGTACCACCAACCCTGCCCCCCACAATAAAAGTTGTTATTTTTAAGGCATTTACTGACTGAGTCCCAAATAATTCATAATGATTGGTTGCAGTTTATCCTAGAAGGCAAGGATGGTTCAATGTCTTGAAAACCTGTCGGTATAATCTTCATACATTAGACTTAAAAAATTAGTTTTTTGCTCATGATTAAAAATTAGTTTTTTATACATGATTAAAACTCTGAGCAAACTAGTCACAGCAGTGAATTTCCTTAACTATTTAAAAATTAAATACCAGAATGCCATAGCAGCAACTATATTTGATGATGAGATTTTAGGTGCATTCACTCTGAGATAAGAACCATGTGAAGCTGTTCCTTATCACTGCCGGGGTGTAGGCAGTCTTGGAAAAGGAAGGAGGCAGAGGCATGGATGCGGGTTAGGAGAGGAGCAGTAAAGCATTGCTATTTACAGGTGTCATGATCCGCCACAGCCAAGTCAGTGCAGACCTTTATAATTACTAATTCAGCAGAACTATTATTTATAAAATCAGTTTTAAAAATCAGTGGCTTTTTTTTACATCAGTAATGAGCAACCAGAATGTATAATAAAAAGCAGAATATCAACCACATGATAAATCAAAGAGTCACTTTAATCCAGATCTCTGTAGAGAGAACTTGAAGGCCGCCGGGTCAGCCTGGGAGCTTAATGGAATCCCAGTAAAGGTGTCTATGGGGCTTGGGGAAGAAACTTGTTCAATATACTCTAAAACCTCATGGAAAATGGCATTCCCAGGTTGCTCAGATAATCAGGAGTGGTGGAGTAGGAACCCGCCCTGCCAGATCTTCAGCCATACTGCAGTCAGCTACTCAGTGTGACGTCAGCACACACAGGGGCACGGGTCAGTGTGCTGGGAGAAGGGCCAGATCCTCCTCAGCCACATCCTTAAGCAGCTCGCTCGGGGAGGATTGGGGAAGTAGTGAGAGTGAACACGTGCATGCTTCCCGGGCTGGGCCTCTTCCCGGTGTGATGTGGCCGAAGTTGCATGGTAGTTAGTGAAAGAAAAGAAACTCTAACAAAGTGCTAAAGGAGTTCTGGTTGAAGAAGTATTCTAGACAAAATGAAGAGGCTGTAGCAAATGAAGAAAGACGCGTATACCTGAGTCAACAAGATACTGATATTTGGTGTTCAAGAAATTCCTACAAGCTTGTGGGGGCGGGGGGGTGGGGGTTAGATCAGAAAATGGGTAAAAGGTGCCGGTTTACAGTGAGTAAACAGAAAGGTTAACAGCAGGTTGTGCCAAGTATCGGGGCCTGGGCCCCTGGGCCCCTGGGCCCCTGTGGGCCTGCTGGTGGGAAAGCAGATCGGGGGCACTCTAGACAGGAGTAGGGCTTTCTTCTCATTAGAGGGATGGCCCAGAATTTTCCGTTCATGAGTGTAGAGCCCTGAGAAGTGCCTGGCGGGCCTGCTGGGGGCCATGGACACTGACTACATCACAGCACTGGCTCAGAGGCCTGGAGCTGGAGAGCAGTTGGGCTCCTTACTGGGGAAAGCCAGGCCCTTTGGTCGGAGCTCAGTGTGGGCACTGTGCTCCATCTGGCAGGATCCGGTGGAACGTCCAGGTGTACCTAGGCCAGAGAAAAGTACAAAAAGATGTGTGATTCAGCACAAGTTATATGCTCAACACACATGTAATAAAGATACATTTTACAGAGATTAAAACAATCACATTTGAATAGTTGCTTTGGGGGCAGGGAATAGAGAAGGGGCAAGGGGAGTGGAGGAGGTGGTTTGAGAAGCAGCAGCGAGGGGTTGGGGGCGTGACTCAGCAAAGCAGGTGCGTGGCGTGGGTGAGGCCAGGTTTCATCCCCAGCACCACGGAGACAGAGTTGATGACCATGTAGTTCAGATTGTTCCAAATCATTAGATTTCAGTTTATCTTTCTACTTATAAAGTACCTGGCAGCATGTGAAAACTACCTGAGAAATCATCCTAAAATATTAGGTGTTTTATAAGCAAATACAAATCTTGACTCTAAGAATGAAGCCCTTCCTTGGGACCTCCAGCTACTGCCACTTTGTGTAAAAATGGGAATTTCAGAAAGAGCAAGCACGCGTGCACATTTTCCCCGAGTGGGAGCCTTACCCTCCCATGCCCACTCCCTCAGCCCGTGCCCTTGGAGTCCGCCTTCAGCTACACTGCGGCTCAGGGTCCTCCCGCTTTTCCTTCACAGTGTTCGCACATTTCGCCTTCGTTAGAGGGAAAGTCCCAACTTTTTTCCACCCTAATACTGAGAGGTTGAAACCAGGGGTGTTCTTAATACCACTGAGCTATACTCCCAGTCTTTTTTATTTTTTATTTTGAGACAGGGTCTCACCTGTAGCTGAGACAGGCCTCAAACTTGCCATCCTCCTGCCTCAGCATTCTGTGTCGCTGGGATTTTGGACGTGCGCCTCTGCACCAGGCTTTGAGAAGTCTTTAAATGTGGCTCAGGCAGCAGGGCGCCCTCCTCTCCTGACCCGGGTCTCCAGCCAGCGAGTGGAAGGGGGCCCGCCCTCTGGCGGCTGTGTTAATGATGGGCTCGGCCCCAAGAGCATAGGCTTGAACTAAAGGCTCATTCCTTCAAACAGGTTCTCTTGACAGCCTTCACCGACTCTGCGGTTTTGATTAAGTGCAGGCGTGGACGTAGTTCCCCCAGTTCCTCATTTCTAGGAATGTTCTGAAACTCTTGTACATTTCTTTTTCTGTTTCGCACACGGGGCTTCAGAGTGTTGAAATCCTGCCGGTATGTACGGTGACACGGGGCCGCTCTGTCAGAACCCGCTACATTGAACTCGTCCCTCTCTTGGTTCCCGCCTGTGTGTGCCCTTCCCTTTTGTGGTTCCCCCACCACCGTCTTCATCCCTGTGACCCTTCCACCCTGAGCATGCTCAGCCCCAGGGTTGCCACCACAGCAGTCATGACTTCAGAGCCATTTGCATGTGATCTCATCCTTTGGCACCTAGACACTCTCCCTGGGATGTGTGATGTACTTGTTGTCCTCTCTCCTACAGTGAGGAAGGAAAACTGTCTACCTCTCAAGATGCTGCTTGTAAAGAAGTGGAGGAGGGCCCTGAGCCAGCGGAGGCCAAGTGCGCGACCCCCCGGACCCCCAGCAGTAGCCCAGAGCAGAGGTACTGCCTGCACCCTTGTGTTCTTCCCAAGCTCCACTCTGGCCTTGCTCTTGTCTCCTGGGAGTCGGGAAGGGGTTGGCACCTGTAGGCATGGGACTGTAGGGTCATCACAGCCAAGCCCAGGCCTTCAGTAGTGTACTTGGCACTTTCTCAGTCCTTTTAGTAGTCAGGTGACCCAGCAGAGAACCTAGGAACAGCACTTAGTCTCCTCACTCAAGGCCGAGAACTGCCTGGGTACAGGGAATGGAAGGCTTGCTCAGGCCACACAGCTTTCTCATAAGGCACCAAGTTGTGAATAGTCCCAGGTCCCTCTGGGAGCCTTAATGGCCCCTTAAAGTCATCGAATCGCCAGGCACAAGCAGCTCTGGGTGACTTTCCCACAGTTGTAACCATGTGACACGCAGGGAACTTGCTGGAGGCCATTTCCTCGTGCCCTGACTATTCTCCCCCACTAAGTGAATCCCTGTGTGGTCTTATTTTTTCAAAGTAGTGATCTTGTCTTAAGTGTGAAAACCCCACTGCCAGAGCCGTGTGATTTGGAATGTGATGCTTTCTTTCTAGTCACCTTTTGCTTAGACTGAGCCAGTGGCCTGAAGGAATAGGCCAAGCCAAAGCCTCTGCTGCCAAGGGCCAACGTCCGGCCCATTCGCACGGCCTCGCAGGTAGAGCCAGGTGGCCTGGGATCGCACCGGAGCTCGCGCCAGAAGATGAGTGAGGATCCCCTGGACCACGAGGAGCTCTGTCTAGCACGTCCCCGAGTTGACCTTTTGATTTAATATATCTAAGATTGTGTATTCCTTTCAGAAGGAATAAAGTGACCTTTAAAGCAATTTCAAAGGAGTCATATTTTCCCCCAACCCTGCTGCCCCCAAAATCTAGGCATTCTAAGGCCTCAACCAGCGGGAGCCAGCAGGGGGTGCTCTCAGCTCTGTATTCAGGGCAGGGCAAGCCCTGTCATCATTCCTCTTGCATAAATTTTAGCCCAAATGAAAAAAGTGTTTGTCCTGTGAAGTTTTTGCATACAAAGTGATCACCCGAGCTCCTGGAGCATGGTGGCCATAGTGAGGGCTTGGGGAGGAAAGGTACTCACCCTCCAGCACTGGGCAGTTCAGCCCACGTTCTTCTAGGATTCAGGGCCAGTCAGTCTTTTTCCTGGGGTTTACATTGTGGGGTTTTGTGGGGTTTTTTTTTCCTCCCTCCCTCTCATCCTTCCCACCTTTTGGTTCTGTGGGTTGAATCCAGGGAGGGAGTACTTTGCCACTGAGGCTGGCTTGGAACTTGCAGCCTCCTGCCTCAGCCTCCCAAGCTGCTGGGATTACTGGCATGCTGCCAAACCCAGAATTTAATGGGTTTTTTTTTTTTGTTCAGTTGTTTTTTTGTTTTTTCCTTTTTTTTTTGCTTTATAGTCCTTTTTAGGTCTGATTCCCAGTCGTGTCATCTCTCTGATTTCTACCTGCTAATCTACTTTACATTGAGCAACGCCCAGGAGGTGGGGTAGTCAGGTCTGTTGTGGCAGTTCGTTCTTGGTTCTGTGACGTGAGTGGCACAGGAGGCTGTGAGGCCATTTCCTGGCTCTCTGCAACACTGAAGAAGTGTTGGCTTAAGGGCAGCCTGCTTGCTCTTCTCTCTGGCTAGGAACATCAGGTATGAAAAATGCTGCTCTCACGGGTGGCGGCAGAGAATGTTGGGGTGAGCCAGTGAAGGAGGTGTCCTGGGTTTGTCCATTCATCCTTCCTCCATCCAGCACAAGACAGAAGGGTGGTGGCTGGAGGGAAGCAGAAGCAGACAGACACCTAGCAGCCTGGGCAGAGGGCAGGTGCCCAGGAGGACACTGGGTGCAGGAACGGGGGCAGGAGTGCACCTAGACGGGCAGCTGTCTGAGCAGGCAGCACTGGAGCCAGTGTTAGTTAGAACAGGTGGAAGGTAAGTGCGACAATACCTCCCATGTGTTTGGAGAGCCATGCGGTGAAGATCACCAGGCTTCCCCAGGGGCCCTGCCAGAGTCTGGTCCTGTGGTTCTGTGGCTCCGGGGTATGCCTTGCCACAGACCTGGCTTCACTGTTGTCTGTCAGGCCTGCTCTGTGTGTGCCAGCCGGTATACCAAGTACTTCGCACATTTCGTATGCTTGCGAAGCCCTGTTGGGTAGGGGTTATTGTCCCCCTTTTACAGGGGAGAAAGTAGAACTGAGAGAGTTTAAGAAATTTGCTTAAGAGCAAATTTGTGAGTGGTGAAGGCAGGGTACGTACCCAGTGTCTAGTGCCATGGGACGACGTGTCAGCTGTAAGTAGAGGGCGCTGTGTGGAGCTAGCTCTGAGCTTCCTGGGTGGCTGCAGGCCTAGAGCCCGCTACCTGCAATCTCAGGGCTGGCCAGAAGTGCCATGCATGCCCAGCTGCTGCCCTCAGCATCCTTCCCAAGTCTACTTCGTGAAACTTGGGAAAACCTGGAGAACGTACACGTCCACGAGGTGATTTTGCAGGCAGGCCGAACTCGGATCTCCAGCCACCACTCATATTCTCTGCCCCACCGCTTCTTGCCTCCCAATTTTGAGCCTGACATTGGCTTTGTGGGAATGTATTGTCCGTGCATTTCAACAGTTTGTCCTGTTACCAAACCTTTTTTCCCTCTCTGCTTTTATTTTTCTTTTCCAGTACCAAACCCTGCTTTTCAAGTGAAACTTTTTGAGAATTCCTCTCTGTGGGACACACAAAAGCTTTTTGAAGGAGGGATGACAAAGAGCTCCCGTGGGCTCTGGGACAGCAGTTTAGAGACCTCCATCCCGCCTGTGCGTGTGGTCCTGGGAAGGTGGAGGGTGGCTTCATGGGCGCTGCTCCTCCGAGGCCTTGCTCAGGCGTGTTCCCCACCCTCAGCACTAAACCAGGCTTGCTCACTCCCATTTCTGCTCCACGTGCCTCAGACATCTGTCTCTCACCCTGCAGGACTGACCAGCCAAGCGTGCCAGGCGACACGTCAGTCAATGGCCCTGTATGATGGGTGGCATCTGCTGCTGCTGACTGAGGACTGCAGACTGCCACCACCCAGGGGCTCTGGAGGGGTCATCTGGAGCCACAAGCCATCACTGCTGCACTCACTCTGCAAGGGATCAGGACCAGCAACCTTTATATTCTAGATTTTAAGACATTGTACAGAGAAATTCAGAAGTGTAAAAATATTGCACATTGACAAATACCAAGAATGTTTGCGTATGTTTATATTGTATTGTTCTAAATAACGGGTGGCCTGTGAAGTAAGACCGTGCTGCCCTGTGATGATAGCAGTACTACTATAGTTAAAATGGCTGTAAGAATAGTTTTATAAAAGTGAATACACAGATCTATTGTATTTGAAACATAACTATTTGACAATTATTAGTGTGACCAAAGTATTAGGCAGTTTTCATACATTTTTCACCTTGTACAAAATTCTGATTCCTTTTCTTCCAGGTTGGCAAGGAGCTGTGGAATTGAAATCCCTCTAGGTGTTATTTTGGTTGTTCTAACTTACAAAGTGATTTTGAATAAGAAATATTTGGTGTTCTTTTTATAACCAGTTTTTGATTGGTAATTGTTTTCTGTATTGTTTAAAATGGATCAAAAATGTAAGTCTATTGGTAGAGATTAAGTATTTATTGCCGCGACTTAGTTGATAAACCAATGTTACCGTGAAGCCATATGTTCTGTTGAAGTCTTGTTGCTTGAGATGATCCTCCTACAGGTGAAGCACTAGAGTACTCGGAGTGTACATGGCTGTGGTTTGGGTTTTTTTGGGTTTTGTTTTTTGTTTTTTTGTTTTGTTTGGTAGTTCATCTGCCTTTTAACCCATTCACCAAAATTTACCTTGTTAACAAGCATCGCCAATGACCATTTCAGAGCGACCTGCATATTTAACATACTTAAATCATATTAGGCGAGTCCGTTGAAAATGCTCGTGCTGCTAATGGAGTTAGAGTGCGTCATTTCACAGGCTAGTGTTTTAAAAGTAGAACTCAAAATCCGGCACCTACGCATGTTACTTGTTTTACTGTACCTTGTGAGGTTTCCACTCGTAAATTCTAAACCAGTGTATTTTTTTAGAACTGGTTTGTGTGTATATATATAGTGATTATGGATACTAATTCAATGTAATTTATAATTTTCTATGTCATTATAAAAATACGTCACAGCCTTCTCCAGCAGCTGAAGCAATATTCTGTATATTGCCATATCGTCTGGTGAAAGGGTTAAATCACTTCACCTCTTGCACTTTTAGATGCAAATCAGTTTTTCATTTCTGTAATAGAAAATTATTCACGTATTTTTACATCATTTGTTTTTCCTGACCAGTATTTAAAACCAAAAGGATATTCTGAAAAATGGCCAACAAATTTTTTAGAAACAGCATCCCAAGCAGCGTGCCTAAACATGACATTGCATATGGAAATAAAAGAATCAAACGTCCGATGCCTTATTCCTTATTTGCTTTTCATTTTCAGTAGTGTGGAAACTCCTGAGGTTTCCGAGGCATGCCCAGCACACCGAGGGCAGGGTGTCAGCAGAAGCCCTGGGCTGGTCACAGGGGGCTGGCGTGGCCTTGGGCACTCCACCCCGGGACCCTCTGCTGGGAGCTGCTCTCAGGCGAGGCTGCCTTCCTGTGTCTTGGAGCCTGGCACCTTCCGTTTACCTCAGGGATGCCCTGCTGGTGTGGCCCAGGACCTCGGTGTCACTGGCCATGGGCCGCTTGTCCTGCCCCAGCCAGGCTTAGGCCCTATTGGTGGCATTCTTGGCCTCCACAGTTGGATTTGATTGGCTTCTCCATGCCACCTGAGGTCACAAGAGTGTCACTCCTTCCCGCTTCCTGCTAGGGAAGGAGCACGTGGTGGTGGTTGGGGCTGCTCGTCTTAGGTGGCAGGGATGGGGTAGGTGGGAGGAGTCAGGCCAGGCGGCGCGAGGCAGCCTCTGCCTTGGTTTCTGTGTGTTGCCACAGGATCGCAGACTGACATGTCTACAGTGCTTGTACTAAAAATAACAAAAATAAAGCCTGATTCTTTTCTAGAGCTCTCTTGTGCCTTGTGTGGGCTTTATGACCAGACAGGGTATGGGCTGCAGGGAGAGGACCCTGCTGGGCTTCAGTGGGTGGCCACCACCCGCCCCACGGGCCCATGCTCCCATGGAGTCACGGTGCTGAGGGCCCCCGCCGATGGGCCCCCGCTGCTACAACTGTGACCCACACCAGTGGCTGGAGCTGGCACGCGGGTGCTCAGGGCTCCCTCCTGAGGGTTCTTAGCTTCCAGCCCTACAAAGGGCACTGTGGAGGCTTCAGAACGTGCTGTTGGAGCTCCTCGTTCCTTGTCCTCCCGACCCTGTGCAGAGGAACGGGTCTCCCCTGGCTGGCGTTGGCCTTGGCTGGTCCTCTGCACTGCCACCCGCTGGGCACATTGCCCTCTGCACTTGGACTCAGCACCCTGACTCCAGCACTCCGTGGTGACCTGGCCAGGTTACTTCTGCCTCAGCTGCTTTTTCCATCATAGACTCAGAATAGTTCTAAGGGTAAATGTGCAGCCAGGCGTGGTGGCGCACGCCTGTAATCCCAGCACTGTGGGAGGCTGATACGGAAGAATTGCGAGTTCAAAGCCAGCCTCAGCAACGGCGAGGTGCTAAGCAACTCAGTGAGACCCTGTCTCTACATAAAACACAAAATAGGGCTGGGGATGTGGCTCAGTGGTCGAGCACCCCTGAGTTCAGTCCCCAGTTTCAAAAAAATAAGAGTGAATACGCAATACAAGTTCACTGTGAACTACCCAGCCTCAGGATGTCACCCGCCAGCCTTCTGAATACCCTCTTTGATCCCATCATTTTATTTCAAGCCTCAACCTCCAGAAAAGTTGGGTGTTTTCATTCCAGTCATAGATTGGATGGCTGTCCTGCTTTGGGGTCACCTCTATCCCACGTGCCATGTCTGGCCCACCACCCGGATTGGCAGATTGCACGTGGAAAGACGACTCTGGCTTCTCTAAACCATATACGAAAGTTAATCCAAACAAGCACCTAGAACAAGCTTCTAGAAGAGAAAAACAGCCACCCTTTGGAAGGGCAAACAAAGGTTTCTCGGGACACACAGCACAAGCCACAGAAGGGAGGCGTTTGGCTTCCATTGAAGTGAAGACTGGCCTTCGAAATGAAGAGGCAGGCTACAGAAAGAAGTGTGTGACCTGACAGGACTTGTTTTGAACATGGAGAAAGTGATAAGGCAAGAGCCCCACTTAACACACTGCAAGAGAATGGGGCACCATCCTTGGAGAAGACACAACCTGGGGGCCAGTAAGAACACCAGAGCTGTCCAGTCCGTCCCTGGGCAGCGCCAGTTCCAACCCTCTGCAGACACCACCCCGTCTGGCTGAGTGGCTACACCTGAAGCACTGATGGCAATGACAGATGGGGACCTGCAGACCCCGGGGCGTGCCTGCCACTGTCTGATGTGGCACGCCACTTGGAGAAGCTGTTGAGCAAGTCAGAGTTTTCCATTCGTTTTCTGGCCTTTTTAATTAGGCATTTGCCGCTTTATAACTCGGCAGTTCTAGGCATGCACATGATAAAGTAGGCCCACTAAAGGTTTGCACGGGTGCTTACATCTGCTTCATTCATACAAAGCTGTTCAACTAGAAAACGGAAAGCTCATAGATCAGGCATGTGCTGGAATTCTTGGCAGTAAACAGGAATGAACTGGTGGAGGCAGCGGTGTGTGTACATCTTAGAGTGTTTTGTGAGAGGAGAAAGACACAGGAGCACCTGTGTACGCAGGGCTCGGGCTCCGCCCAAGGAATCTGCAGGGTAGAAATGAAGAGCGTTTCCTCCTGGAGGGGAGCCGGGGTTGCCCTGCTGGGTTTTCTGTTGTAAATAGCATCGTCACTGACTGAGTTACAAAGAAAAGAGGTTTATGTGGACTTGCAGTTCAGGTCCACGGTGGTGGGCCGTATCTGACCATGATGGTCTTGCTGTCAGAGTCCCAGTGCCACAGGAAAGCAAGGAGCTGAAACTCAAGACCTGGGTTCTTGTGTTCCGATGGAAGAAAATTTAAAGTCAGACACCAAAGCCATGCAAGAGAAATGTTATTATGAGTAAAAGTAAAGTAAAAGCAAAGTGCAGCTTAGGCAGAGCTCTCTCAAGACTGGGCCGCCTCCAAGCAGAGGATGACAAAGGAGACGATGTTGTCTGCAAACTTTCAACTGTTGGATGTTTAACAGGAGAGCTGGGGACCACCTCCTGCACTCTGCCAATCAGGTGGTCACTCCATGTTGGGAGGAGGGGTTTTTGACTTTAGTTGGCCCTCTTCGGAACTGTCATGGTGCCATCCTATTTAGGGGGGCTTCATCTACAAGTCAGTCCCATGCTAATGTGGGCACTGGGGTCAGTAGCTGGTCAGAAGTTACCTTAGTGCACCTGCACCACTAAAGGAATCTTCCTTCCTAGACAAGCGGAGACACCTATAGCCATAATTCCTAGCTTTACGTCAACACCAGTGGATCCTGTTAAGAGCTAGTCCCGTCTGATGTGTTTTTCGTTAGCTCCTTTGCTTCTGTTTTTCACACGTTAACTACCACCTTTGCTTTCTCAGCCACTGTGAAAGTATTTTAAAGACCTGAAAGTAAAGAACACTGTGACCTTGCCATGCATGTCACTGCTCCCTGCAGGCTGCTCCCTAACAACAAGGCAGCACAGGTCACCGTACGCGGAGAGACAGGAGCGTGTGTGTGACTCCTGGCCTCTTCTCCAGAGACCATCATATTCCATAGTGGTGGGTCAGCCCTGGTGAACTAATCTGATCCCGTTGCCTCCCACCGCCATGGGTTCTTGCCACCCTCCTGCTCCACACCATGGGGATCAAACTCCCCATGAGTTGAGGGCAGTGCCCTCTTCAGACCACCGCAGGGTCAGTGGGGGGCACAGGGAAGCTGGGTGAGGAAGTCTGCGTGTCCTGCTCTACACTTAATTCCTGTACTTCATTGGATGTAATTTACACCCAGATATCTTTAGGAGGCACATGTGGCAAAGAAAAAAGCAAATATCCTAAAGGTGAACACGTTCCCTTCATCTTGGGGTGACCTGCGAACAACCACATCTCCTGAGACGGCCGAAGCAAGCGGGCGTGGGAACAAGCCCCGCATGCTCAGCCCCTCTGGCATTCAGCCTGGGGTGGCCTGTCCGTGAGAAAATCACTACCTACCACCTGATAGCCCTCATACCCTGGAGATGGAGGTCGGCGTCGTCCCAGGGCCTGGAACCAGGTGCATGCATTTGTTGTGATGGCTAAATATAGAAAAGTGCAACAAAACCCAAGACGGACAGGCAAAGCAGGAAGTGAAGTCAAAGGCCCCGTGGTGTGCAGGGACAGACTGCATCCAACTACTAACAGATGTTCTCCAACAGTAAAACCTGGACTTTAAAAATCAGCTTTAAACCTTTTAAAACTGGAGGCACTTGAGAGTAGGCAAGGCTGCCGGTCCTCCCAGGGTCAACACGCCAGAGCAAGGACACGCTGAAGGAAACCAGCCAGTCCAGGCCACTTTGTTTCCCTTGGTGGCTCTTGCTAACTAAGTGACTTGAGGCCAAGCAGAAAGCAGAACCCTGGCTTTCGGTGCTGGGGAGAGGAACACTGGCATTAAGGGCTGAGAAGGATGCCAAGACCTGAGAGTCGAGAAGCTGGAGGAAGAGAAGCAGTGAGAAGTGAGCCTGGCGACCACCGCCGTGCCTGCAGGGCCTGGGATGGTTCCCAAGCTGGGCAGAGGAGAGCTGCGGACCACACAGAACAGCAGCAGAACAACACGTGTGCAGAGGACTCGTGTGCGAGAGGCAGAAATTGGAGTTTAGGGACCACCAAGGAGGAAGGATTATGGCAGAATCCCAGGGTTGGGGTGAAACCTGCAGGAGTAAGAACAAGCCATAAGAAGGGCTGTCTCACCTACCAAAAGAAACACATCTCTTAAGGTAAATAACCCCTTGAAGCCTCTGTCACTTTCCATACACAAAGTTGGTATTAAATGTTATTGAGATGTCAGAAGACGGTACCAAGTGATTAGTAACTGGAAGAACAGAAATCCAATTGATCCAGGTATTGATTTCAGACTTTTTAATGTGATTATACATTCAAGACAATAGATGACCAAGTGGAGAAGTTTTTAAACATACACAAATTCAAATGAAAACTAGAAGTGAAATATATAATAATTGGCATTAAGAACCTAATAAGTGAGTTTTAAAAGGAGCCTGGACACCTCAGAAGACAAGATATATAAACTTAAGTTAGGTAGAAGACATTCTAACTGAAGTAGAGATGAATAAAAATACAGAAAAGCACAAGAGAAATGCAGAATACAGAACAAATGTAACCTAGGCATATTTGGGGTACCAGAAGAAAAGGAGAGAAGGAAAAAAGTACAGGAGATATTGACAATTTCCCAAAACTAATCAAATAATTAAGCTACAGATTCAAAAAGTCTGAATGTCAAGAACTACAAAAAGCACCTCACCTACCAACATATCAGTAAAGCTACCAAAACCCAAGGGGAGCACCTGAAAGTACCCAAGGGAATGGCACAGCCTTCAGTAGACACGTCACTTCTCAATAGAAATCATGAAAGCCAGAGACCGTGGGATGGCGCTCTGTATGCTGAAAAGGAAGGTACCAACCTAGAAGGATGTGTTCAGCAGGCTATCTTTCAAAACAAAGATGTTTTCAGAAAAATGAAAACACATTTCAATACCAGCAGACCTATACTAAAAAGTTTTCCAGCAAAAGGAAATCCTCTCAAATGGAACAAGCAAGAATTGAGAGCCCCAGGGAGGGAAACAGTAAAAGAAATCAGTAAGGACTGTGCCAAATAGTGTTTTGTGGGGTGGAAATAGGCTTAAACTAAGACAATCAGCCATGCCACAAAGGGCAGAAAGAAGTGAACCATTTACCCCTGAAGGTCCTAGCATCATCTAGTTAGTGTTGAAAGTACAGCCAACCTAGTGGGGAGACACGCTGTACTCTCTAGGGTAACCCCTGGAAGAACACATAACTGGCAGCTTGATAGTGGGACAGAATCACGCTTGGCTGTGGCTGATGCAGAGATGGCGCTGCTCAGATTGCCTTTGAAGAAGGGACTTGGTGTCCATCTTCAAGAAATGAGTCTAGTTGACAGAACCCGGCCAATACCTCCTTCAAGGTCTGCCCCAGCCTTCTCACCTCGGTCACGCTCTGCTGGCCCTCAACCAATGGCAGCGAGAGAGTGGTTTAAGGATGCAGTCATTTCTGCCAACTATGGGACTTCTCTAAGCAGCGGTGTTGATCTGGGCTCCAGCTGCCTGTTGCACTGGAAGATTTACCAGGTCCGTATCACCATCAGCAGCTCCAGCTGTTGTATTTTCTCCCCTTTCCAATCACAGGCCTTACTCCCCAGTAGACCTTCCACACTTGTGATTCTGTTCAGTGCACCCAGAAAACCCAGCCGGCACGGTGGGCAGAGAGCCTGATCCGGGAGAGCAGGTGACGAGGCGAGTTTACGGACTGGCTCATTCACTGGCTGGCTGGGCTGCAGCCACCTTATGCTAGGGTTTAAAGGACACTACATAAGCCAGGGGTGGTGTCATACACCTGTAGCCCCAATGACTTGGGAGGTCATTGCTTCCTGACTCCCTGTGGAGAATTTCGACTTCTTGGACTTTTCTAAGTGTATAAGGGGTCTGCCTCTCCCATGCATAAGAAGACAGAGGTTTCTCCCAGAAGACCATAGTTGCCCCCTCAGAGATATCATCTCCCCCATCTCCTCTCCTGGCTGGGAAACCTGGAATTAGGCTGCAGCATAACTCATGTGGGGACCTGTTGGGCCTGCTAGGGAGGGACGATTGACACACACTGGGAAATATCTAAGGGACCTGATGCTGAGGGTGCTCCATCAAGGGACTCAGAACCTGGGACTGGGTAGAATGTGGCACTGACATGGGCACTGTTGGGATCCAGAATTTAATGCCCTGTCAAGAACCCCAGGGGATGGTGCAAACTTGCTCTTAGAGAGCCTTTGAAAAGCAATAGTCCATGCTGAGAAAGCCAGAAAGTCCTGCGTGGCCACAGAGGGTTCATGGCCACAGGCATGTCACACAGTATGTGAAACCAGAGCACCCACATGAGTATTATGTTGCAGGAAGGTCCAGAGGACACACCATCCACCATGGCCATCACGAGTGACTGGTAAGGAGCTCACCAGCATTGTCACCAGCCAGAGCCCCAAATTTCTCACAGCCTGTTGTCCTGTCAGCTGTGGTACTTGGCAGCAGATGTTTAAGCCTGGACACTGATGACCACGTGCTTCCTATCCCTGAGTCACCCCCAACTGCCAAGGGGGATGTACACAGCCACATCTGGTCCAGAGGCCATGTTGATACTCCAGACGTCTTTGGGCTCATTATAATCTCATTCTAAGGATAAACACACCAGCCTGCACCATAACAGATCCAACCATTGCCAAATTAGGGAAGAAAAGAAGTGGCACCCAGGGGCTGGGGTAATGGCTCAGCGGTTGAGCGCTTGCCTCTCATACGTGAGGCACTGGGTTCGATCCTCAGCACCACATAAAATAAATAAAGATATTGTGTTCATCTACAACTAAACAAAATATTTAAAAAAAAAAAAAGAAGTGGCACCCAGGTCCCTGGAAACCTCCCTTTCTCAGCTGAAAGCCCCGATGACAGTATGCAGCCCGTACACCCGGCACCCAGCTCAGGTGAAAACAAGCCCGTCCTGCTCAGGGGGAAGGTGTCTGGAGTGTGAGCTCCCTCCATAGGCCATAGAGTAGTTTCCTGCCAGCTCCAATGAGTGTTTGGTTATTTGTGAATGGTGTTGAAGACGAAAAGAACTTGCAGGTTTGAAGACTAAGAAATTTAGTGATAGCCGGGCGCAGTGGCCACGCCTGTAATCCCAGCACTTTGGGAGGCTGAGACAGGAGAATCGCGAGTTCAAAGCCAGCCTCAGCAATGGCGAGGTGCTAAGCAACTCAGTGAGACCCTGTCTCTACATAAAACACAAAATAGGGCTGGGGATGTGGCTCAGTGGTCGAGTGCCCCCTGAGTTCAATCCCCAGCACCAAACAAACAAACAAAACTCCAGTGGATCCAGGTCCTAAATGTGAAACCCAAAGCAGTAAAAGGCCTTGGAAGGAGACCCAGGCGACAGCCATGCAGGGCTGAGCTTGGCAGTGATCTCCTGGGTTTGACCCCAGAAGCAGGTGGTAAGGGGAGAAATAGGCACATGGGACTTTGGGAGCATTTTTAAATGCTGTACATCAAAGAGCCATGACCAACAGTGTTAAAAGGGAACTCAGAGTGGAGGAAAGCACTCACAAACCACTTACCAAATAAGGGACTCAATCCAGACACACGGAGAAGCCCCACGACAGGAAATAGCCCCCTTCCCAAGCATGCCCAGGCTCCGCATGCTCTTCTCCAGGGAAGGCAGCCAGTGAGCACACGACAGGGGCTCTCCTCACTCGTCCCAGAGAAACGCAAATCAAAACTGCCAGAGATGCCCACTCCAGGCCCTGCCAGCCCGGGGTTCCAGTCCCCAGGGGGAGTCTGCCTGCCAAGGGCAGGACAGTTTTCTCTGAACCACCAGCTGTGTCCTGTGTCCAGTTACACCTAGGAGCAGAGCTGGGCAGCATCCTGGGCCCAAGAGGAGTGTGGGCACCAGGGTCCTCATCCTCAGGGATAAGGGTTTGTGTCAGGCCACGAGGTGAGCCCGACACCAGCAGGTGACAGCTGAGAGGCGGGGACATTGAGACTGGCCGGAGTAGGGGAGGTGAGAGGGACCCTTGTGTCCCCACACTGCTGTGCGACGGGGGCTGCAGTTCATCCCGGGTATTTCCAGGGGCCCTGGAGGAGCTGCTTGGGGCGCCTGTCTGGAAAGAGGATCCATCAGTGCCAGACACACAGTGGCAGGCCCGTGAGTCAGATTCCCCTCCAGAGCTGAGAGATGTGTGGCCAGGTGACAACCTCCAGTCCTTGGCCACTCAGGCCACCTCAGCTTCTCTGTGCAGCCAGGGTCAGCCAAGGCAGTGGCCCAGGCCACACTCTTGTCAGGGCTGGCCCAGCCCCCGGGTGAGCCGGGCAGAGCAGGTGGACCAGGCCAGCCTGGCCAGTGTGGTTGCCGTCTGCACTGTGCACTGCTCCTGGCTGCAGGGGAGACCCTCCATCTGGAGGGAGGCTCCTGGGGCAGAGTCCCCCCATCCTTTCACAATCTTGCTCCAGCTCCCTTTCCTGCTCCTGGTGCATCTCAGCACCGCCTTCTCGGGTACTAGAATGTCATATTAGAGAAGGACACAACCAAGGGCAGTGGAGGGCAGATTTAAATCCAGGTATGTCTCATTAGTTAGACACGCGTGGACGAAGTGCTCCACTAAAAACAAACATCGTGAGACTAAATAAAATGCCAAGTGTAGTCACAGGCTATTACAAGAAACGGGCAAATATGAGTCCCAGAGGGCTTTCCAGAAGGTGGCAGCGGAGTCCTGTGCAAACAGAGAACCGCAGGCAGCTGGTGCAGGCTTACTGCTCTCGGACAAAGCAAACTTCAAGGGAAGAATTTCCAGAGCAAAATACAGGTGTTCCACAATTGTAAGAGGGTTGACTCACCAGGAACATGTAATAATTCAAAACCTGTAAAACCTAATACGCCTGGTCTTAAAACACAAAGCCAAGCCAGGCGTGGCAGTGCATACCTGGAATCCCAAAGATTCAGGAGGCTGAGGCAGGAGGACCAGAAGTTCGAGGCCAGCCTTGGCAACTTAGCAACTGTCATGAAATTAAAAAAAATAAAAATGGCTGGGGATGCAGCTCAGTGGTAAAGCACCTCTAGGTCCAATCCCCAGTACTGCAAAACAAACACACAAAAAAGTTTAAAAAAAAAAAAGCACAAAGCAAAACCTGCCAGATCCAAAGGAGGCGAGAACAAAGACATGGTTTTCGGGCGGAAACGTTGCTCTGCCTACAACATCCAGGTTAGCTCACTGTATGTGAATCACACCACAGTGCAATCCATCTGTTATGTTTTAAAATGCCCCAAATCACCCAGATGTCTAAACACGCTCCTTGGTAATCCCTGCCGTCAGGTGGAAATGTGAGCTGTCAGGGAGGCCTGAGAAGCAGCAACCTCTTAACCACGTCACCCAGCCCGTTTGGGGCCATGGAATTTTGTGCAGCTTTTAAGGAGAATGATTTGAACATCAGGGAAACTGAGCACCTGCCGGTGGGACCTCATCCCGACAGTCGAGGTGAACGCGGCCGGCTAGACAGTCTGGAGGCGGGAGTCGTGGCGTAGGAAGAGGGAACCCTGTAACACTGCTGGGCTCAGGGCAGGGGGCACCTCCCAGGACGGAATCCTGGCAGGCGGGAGCTGGAGAGAAGGGCCAGACCCAGAAATGGGGGCGCAGCAGGGCACGTGGGCACCGTGGGGTGCTGTCCCTTAACGGGGCTGC
The DNA here is from genome assembly GCA_004024805.1 of Geosciurus inauris. Lineage (NCBI taxonomy): Eukaryota > Metazoa > Chordata > Mammalia > Rodentia > Sciuridae > Geosciurus > Geosciurus inauris. The sequence continues at coordinate 60,943 of PVHX01006601.1, read as the reverse complement.
GTGCAGAGGGGCGTTGGAAGCCTGGGGCTGGGGCCGCCTGGCCTGCTCCAAGGACCAGTGGAAGGCATGTGGCCTCTCTGTACAGGGCGGCTGACAGGACACCGTGTAGAGCAGAGCCAGCCAGCCTGCCCGGGCTTGGCACCTACATCCAGAATATCCTCAGAGAACCACACAGGCAGAGTGGCCGTGGGGGACGTGAATGCGAGCACGGTGGGGAGGGGCAAAGGAAACAGGGCCACTCGGAAGAGCTAGGGGTGACTTCCCAAGCTGCCCCTAGCCCTGGCTCTGCAGTTAGAGGCTCTGAGCTGGAGCAGCAGAACCCACGTCTGAGGAAGTGGAGCCTGTCGTCTGATAGGTTCTTTTTTTTGTTTTGTTTTTGGTACTGGGGATTGAACTCGGGCACTCAACCACTGAGCCACATCCCCAGCCCTATTCTGTGTTTTATGTAGAGACAGGGTCTCACTGAGTTGCTTAGCGCCTCTCCATTGCTGAGGCTGGCTTTGAACTCACGATACTTCTGTCACAGCCTCCCTAAGTGCTGGGATTACAGGCTTGAGCCACCCCGCCCAGCTTGTCGTCTGATAGGTTCTAAAGCAGGCACCCTTGGGAGGCTGAGGGAGGGAGGAAGACGCCCTTGAAGGAAGAGACTTCTCGCACCCAAAGAGGCGCAGACTCACAAACTGGAGATAGTGGGAAGACAAAGGACCCAGAACTCTCGGAAAAGAAAACTGGCGTTGTGGTGTGGCGCTGGGCTGCCCTCGTGTTTCGAGGGCCTGGTCCCCACTGCAGCAGTGGGGCCTTGGAAAGGGCTGGATCAGGAGGGCTCTGAACTCACCTGTCTGGATGGATTACCGGAAGGTGGTGGGCATGGCATGGCTGGAGGAAAGAAGGCACTGTGCCTTTGGGGACTCTATCTCGTCCCCAGCCCTTTCCTCTCTTCTCCTTCCTGGATGGCATCAGCTGAGCAGCTCCCTCCACCACACCCTTCCGCCACGATGCTCTTCTTCCCTCAGGCCCAGAGCAATGGAGACGGCCGACCATGGACTGAAACCTCTGAAACCGGGGCCCCAAATAAATCTTTCCTCCTCTAATTCATTTTTCTCAGGTTATTTGGCACAGTGACAAAAATCTGGCCAACACAAATGATGGTTGAAATTAAAAAGCAGTGCCTCAGTAGAGGGCCGACTGTCTAGACGGAGAGCTGGTGGAACAGAAGAGAGCACCAAGGGACCTGCATGAAGAGGGGACGGTCCGCGCCATCGCGGGGCTTCTGGGAAGGGCGGGAGCTGGAGCACAGGGCGGGGGAGAGACAGCAGAGAGGCGGTACTGAATCTTCCAGAGTTGGAGGAACAAGTGACCCTGGGAGGGCAGTTGCGGCTTGACCATGAGCAGGATGAGGGATACGCCCCCGGCACAGCTCAGATGACTCTGGGATGTGATAGGATGTCACTGGGGCCAACGGCCGCTTTCCAGAAATGCGGTCTCATTAAAGAAGGAATGAGTGGCCGGAGGACCCTGCACGCCATCACTCTGGGATGGTGTGTGCATGGCGCACACGCAGAAGGACGCCCCCAGCCTGACCATTCACGGGACTTAGGTCGCCTGAAAACAGAACCCAGAACCCCCCTGGGCACATATGATCGTGAAGTGGCGTTTCGTGGTAGAACGCGCAGTCACCGATCCAAGTGCTTTCCTGAGACTTTAAGGGAAAACCGGGGTGGTAACCTGCTTTGCAAGACAAGTCAGCGAGCAGCTGGCGGCCGCAGATCCCCACGCCGCGTCTACACTCGCAGAGCTTGCAGGGGCCGGGGCTCGGGCGGACGGCAGCTGTCCAACTCATGCAGCCGGCTGCTCTGTGCTCTCAGGCAGGTCCTCCGAGGTCGTCACTGGTGGGCTCGGCTGAGTATGGCTCTCCACCTGCTCACCCCAAAGCTCAGGGCACACCCCATGTCCTGGGGCTGGGGAACTTCTTCACCGAGGAGACCCACCTGGGCCAGGGCCCCACATGGCTTTTCTGATCACATGAAAAATCCTTTCCCACTTGCCTTTCAACCCATTGTGTTCATGTGAAAGGTGCGCCCTGGAGCATCACCGGCGCCCCTTTGCCTCACAATCTCAACCCTGCCGTGCCTGCCTCTGGCTGGGGGCGCTTGCTCCAGGAGTGGCCGATTTCCTGGGCTCATTCTCCTGCCAAGATGACTCAGCTCCTCCACTGAAACAGGAAATTGGCCACCGCAGTGGTGATGCGCGCCCGTGGTCTAGTCACCAACGTTATTTACAGAAACAGGCAGCAGGCGCAGGTGGTCCGGAGGGGACCGGTGAGGCCTCTCGGTCCGTGGGCCTCGGGCCTCCTTTGGCCTCTCCTCACTCTTCTCGCTGGCTCCCTCTGCCGTTAGCTGAGTATGTTGTAGTTTTTCATTTTATTCTTTTAGTGGCCGTTAAGTGATTTTTGGTGACTTCCCTTGAGACTACAATATGAATCTTCAACTTACCCAAGTTGGAAAGTGAACCTTGAACCCTCAGGTGCGCCACCGGCCTCTGGCCAGGGCGGAGCCCCCGCTGTCCTTTCCCGTTGCTGTCCTAGATGTTACAGCATCTGCGTGGGATCTTGACCATACATTGGAATCATTTTTGCCTTAAAAGTCACACGTCTCTCTTCGAGGGGAGGGAAGGTCATCTATTTTATTTTATTATTTTTCAATGACAGGAATCCATCTCGTGCCAAGCAACCACTTTAGGGGACACAGTTGAGTGGCACCACACGCATTGGGTCTGTCATGTCCTGTCACCGCTGTCTGCTTCCCCATTTCCACAACCCCCAAAGGAAACTCCCCATTGTGGACTCCCCACCTGTCCTCCCCTCCCCTGTCCCTGGCCACCACCCATTTGCTTTCTGAGGATTTGCCGGCCCTGGACCTTTGTGCCCAGGAATCAGGCACAGGTGGCCTTTTGCGTGCGGCTTCTCACCTGAGTTGCAGCGTGTAGCCGCCAGTGTCCCTTTTCCAGCTGAGCCAACCTCCATGCAGGGAGGGACCACACCTGGTGGGTTATTTTTTCACTGTTTGGCTGCTGTGAATCATGCGGCAACAATCGTGAAGAAATCAGGAAAAGACGGGAACACACCGGCAGAGCAGCGCGCCACGCAGGCTTCTGTCCCCACACTCCCCAGGCCCAGCAGTGGATGTGCTGCGACCTTCTTCTCAGCCCCTGACCTTCCTTTTCAGCACCTCAACAAGGTGAGGGAAGTTGCTTCCTTTTCAGCATCTCCTGGCGGAAGCAGCTGACAAGGGACGCAGAGGCCAGGGGCCTGTCTCCCCAGCTCAGTTGGTTGGCGGTGGTGGTCTTGCATCTGGAGGGCCTGTCTCCAGAGAGGGGCAGTGGTGAGAGGGAACGGCCAGTGTCCACAGCGGCCAGGGGTGCAGGCCCAGCCTGGAGAGGAGGGCAGGGCAGCACCAGCAGCACCCACCCAGCAGCCAGAAGGGGCCACCCCAATGGCCCCCTGGAGAGGGGCCAGTTTGCCCTGCAACTGAGTCCACGCGAGAAGCTGCCCACTTCCACCCTGCTGGTCTCCCGGGCACTCTCCAGACCCAGACGAAAGGCAGCTGCTCTTCTTAAGACTCTGAGCACCTGGAAGACGGTTCTGGGTCCCTGGGGCTGCCGGGACCACCACAGAAAACCACCTCCAGGGACCTGACTCCCCAGCCTCAAATGCCCCTGGAGACACCCCCCCAGACCAGAAGGAAGTTCCCACCCTCCGCAGGACCCAGCGGACCTCACGCCTCCAGGGTGTCCTCAGCTCTGGGTGGAGAGGAAGTGCAGAGACCACCCACCCAAGGGGCAGGCCCCCAATGGAGAGCTTTATTTGAACTATTTCTTCATTTTCGCAGGCTTTCTAGTGGTGTAACAAATGCAGGCATTTGGTTGTTTTGCTTATTTTTAAAAAATCATATTTACTGTCCGGCTCTTTCTTTCTCTACTGCAATTTTTTTTTTTTTTTTTTTTTTTTTGTGACTCCTTCCTCCAAATTCTGAGCCTGGTCCACCCAGGACGCCAGGGCTCATCCAGGTGCTGAGAAATGCCAACCCCGGGCGCACGCTGCTGGCCTGGGCCGTCATTCTTCATCTGAAACACGAGCCCCATGAAACGTTCCCTGTTCTCACTTTGAGAAAAGGACCTGATTACCGAGAGCCAGAAAACGAGTCCTTTCTGCGAGAGAAGCCCAGCCCAGGTGGATCCTCAGAGCAACACCGCTGCAGGGCCCGGTGACCCCACGCCCTCAGCGCCAGAGGCCACGCTGTGACCAATCACGGATAATGGATGCTGCGCCAATTAGCCTCGTTAGCACAGACCGCTCGAGCCCAGGACCACATTACGTTAATTACTCCCTGCGTGGAGGGGCTGCTTTTCGGGGTCCCAGAAATTAATCCTGACCTCCTGCGTTGGCAGCCATCTCGGGAGCAGGGAGGGAAAGACAGGGAACCAGCACATCAAAAAATAAAGGTGAGGGAAGTTGCTCGGTAATTTCTACTATTATTTCTCCACTATTTTATTTTCTCTGCTGAATTGGACCAGGGCCATTGTGCGCTTTTGCTGAAATCCATGCACAGGAGGCAAAATTACCCGCATTAGGATTCAGCCGAGACATTAAATCCATTAAGGGAGGCCATGCAGAGGCGCAGCCTCCGCTCTGCTTTTGTTCAGCCCTGGGGGCTCTAGAGGGGACAGCCTCCAGTGCAGCCCAGCAGCTGCCTCTCCACCGCCCCCGCCCCCGCCAGCTCCAAAGTCCCCTCCCCAGTCCCTGGCCACCATACTGTAGCCAGGGGCCCCTCCAGGAGAGCTGGATGCTGCAAGCCATGGCTCCAACCCACATCCCCAGGGTCCCCGACCCAGGTGGCAAAGTTGTGTCCTCCTGTCCTCCTGGCTGAGGCTCACACTGCCCTGCACACGCTGCGGGGAGCAAAGCACCTCCCACCTGTCACCAGGGCCTTGGATGGTGGCGCCGCTTCCTGGCAGTACCTCCGCCCCATCAGCCTCCTCAAACAATTCTTCATTCCTGCTGGTGCCTCTCCTGGTGGGGGAGGCCTCGCCCATACACAGGGGCCAGCATGATGGGCACAGCCTTAACTTCACATCTGTCCAAACTGCAACTGGCTCCTGCCCAGGGACGGCCCTGGGGACGTCGTGGACCATGCCTCCGTAGACCTGATGTTCCAGAGTGGGCGGCAGACACTAAACACACAGAGGGAAAACAGAGACAAAGACATGGACCTCCCATCGGCAGCCAGGGAAAGGGATCAGAAAAGAAAAGCGGGGAGAGAACCGAGAAGCCGCGCTTCCGGCGCAGCCATTCCTGGCCAGTTTATTACCAGCCACTAGACGCGACCAACCTAAAGCTACTTCCTCCTGCACCAACAGACCCTCGCCCCAGTCCTGTTCCGATAAGGCCCAGAGATCACTGTCCTCCCGATTGGCTGAAGAAGGCAAACAGTTGACTGTCCCCCTTTGTGAATCCTGCATGCCAGCGATCATCTCTAGGGACAGATCAACTCATAGAATCTCCTGGCCTGGCAACCCTCTCTCGGGCCCCCTCCCTCTTCAGGGGCTCTGCGTTCTCTCAGTTACTCGAATAGATGCTGTGACTTCACTATCACCCCCGCGTCCATGGATTTCATTCTCTGAATTTGCAAGACAAAGAACCTACCTGGCGTGTTGCAGACCTGTGTGCTTGTCACCAGCCCGGACCCTGACTTCCCAGCGTCTGCAGCAGGACCCAGACCCTGAGGGGCGTGCCCAGGAGTGCGTGCCCACCAGGTTCTGGAGCGGCCTTCCTGCAGAAGTCACGTCTGCCTTGGAGCTACTTCCAAGCACTGTGTGACTCCTGGCAGCACCCGGGACCTCTAACACCCTGGGGCCACAGTGGCCGGTTTTCTACTAGTCCTCACAGAATTTCACTGAACAAGCAGCCACACTGGTGTTTTCATTGAGGTGGAGATGAACATGTGAATTGCAGGAACGAAACGAACCAAAGCAATCGTGTTTCCATCTAAACAGCACACTCGGGGCTACCGGCACCCCAGCCCCAGGTGACGGTTTCCCTGATGAGCAGCCCCCACCCTCAGCTGGGCTGGGTGGCTTGGTGCTCCTGCCTCCCGGGATCAACAGCTACGAATGTCCAGTGGAGATCCTGGGGGCGCCGCTTTGGCCATCCAGCTGCTGCCCAAGGCTGACCATGCAAGGGCAGCCGAGTGGGGACCTCACCTTCCTCAGAGGACCCCGTCCCCTCTCAAGTCCCCTCCAGCCTGTGGCAGTGGTGTTGCTGGCCCTGTGTTGGGCCTGCGTGTGCACATGGTGGGCATCCCTGAGAACAGGACTGGGCCAAATTGTGCCCCAGAAGCACAAAAGAGGACCCGCCTATCCACAGTGCCCTCCCTCCCTGGCCTCTCCAAGGCCAGACTGGGGCTGGCCATGGGTCCCTTACTTCGTGATCTTCTGGGAGGCCATGAAGCCCCATCAGGCCCTGACCTGGCAGGCAGGGTCCTGGGGGTGGGGGCTTTCTCTTGGCAGGCTGACCCCTCCTCATCATGGTGTCCCTGCGGGGGACAGTTAAAGCCTAGAGCTGTTTTGCTCAGCAAGAGCCAAAGTGCTTGGTGGGGGACTCAGTCCCCTGCTGCTGCTCCTGCTGGGGACACCAAGTCCCAGAACAATTAGCTTTGTTCTCTCTGTGTTCTTGCCTCTGGAACATCTCTGGGGGAATCTGCAGAAAACAGGCTGCTTGGTGTCCCGGCAGGAGGGAATTTCTGCAGTGAGCACACTATGCCCAGGACGGAGACGCACTGCTGGATGGGAGCCCTGCCAGCCAGGGACGCCTTAGGAGAGCAGCCTAGGCCCCCATCATAGCCAGGGTCCTCTGGGGTCTCTGCCAGCACTCAGCTATGCCCTCTAACAGGCCTAAGGTGTGTCTCCCCGAGAGCAGGGGCAGGTGAAGCTGACCTTTCACGGGGACAGTCCTCAGGCCTGGCCCTGAAGGCAGCTGGTCCCTTGTCTCCCCAGAGAAAGATGGTGAGAGGTGTCTAAGGCTTGCTGATCACTGTGAGTTGATCACTCTGAGGATCCCCCACCCCTGGTGTCAATAGGTGGGAGAGAGGGAGCCACAGGTGCCCTCTGCACCCGTCCCTGTGGGACATCCTAGCCCTGGTGCAATGACAGGCTGAGGCAGGGCTTTGTGAGGACATGCTGTTAGATCCTGTCACCTGTCCCCAGTGAAGACGCCTCATGACTTGGGCTAGAGTATGATTCTACCCTGGGAACCTGTGGCAATGTCTGGAGACATTGTCAGGTGACCTGTAGGGGGCAGGGGCTGCTGCTTTATTGAGTGGGTGGCGACCAGGGTGGCTGGCAAAAGTCCTACCACACCCGGGACGGTCCCCACAGCGGAGGGTGACCAGCTGCAAGCAAGGCTAATCTAGAATTGCTCAGGAACCCCGACCTGGAAGCGTGAACCACTTAGAAGTGAAAGGAAAAATTCCAGATTTTCGGAAGTCGGTTATGACCACCAGGATGTCAAAATATAGAGAAATCACGACACGCTGGTTGCCTGGCCTCTCCCGCCTCCCGTCACAAGCTACGTTACCCTTCTACAGAGGACAGAGGGAGGGAGGGTCTTTCCTCCCATGTGACCAGTGAAAGTTTGTGTTTCCTGACACACAGTGTGGAGAACTTCCTGGAACTTCCCTGCTGGGGACAGGCGATGCCCGGGACATGGGGACATCCTCAGCACTGACGTCATTTGTGGAAACCCCTACCCGGTCTCCCTCGTGTGAGCTTTCACCAAAGGACAAAAGCTCAAGTTTGTAGCAGGAGCCACCCGGCCTTGCCTTGCAAACAGGATCATGACTCATTTTATGTCACTCAATTCCCATCAAAAAATAAAGATGGGTCTGCCCCAGGGCACCTGTGCTGACCAGTCAGCTCCTGGCGGGAAAGAACTTCTGGCTCTGCTCTGAGGGGACCAGAACCTCTGCCTGAGGTTTCCAGCCTCCTGACTTTGGAAGATGTCCCCACAGGCCCTCCCGGCTCCACCTCCTGCCCCGTCTCCCTGCGCCACCCCACCACCCTTTCTGCATCAAGCCAGCCGGGTGGCACATTGTCCCTGGACGGGCATTTCCATGGGGGACAGCCAGCTGCAACCTACTCCAGAAGTGACCTTGAGCCCTGTGAACATTCCACTGAGGTTGGCTTGGTGGTAGATCCCAAAAAGGCAGGTCCAAGTCCAGTGACACCTCAGAACTGAACTGGGCCACCAACCAAGTGCCCTCTGAACCTGTGAATGGGATCTTATTTGGAAAGAGGGTCTTTGCAATATCATTAGTTAAGATGAGGTCATACTGGGTTAGAGGGGCCCTAAATCACATGGGGGAGTTCTGGATGTAAACAGGGACACAGTGGGCTGGGAGTGACGCCATAGCCGAGGCAGGAAGAGGACGCCAGCTGCCCCCAGAAGCCGTAGGGGACCAGGGAGGGGCTCCTGGAGCCTGAAGAGGGAGCACAGCCTGCAATATCTGACTGTGAACTTCTGGCCTCTGATTGTGGGAGAACCAATGTCTGGTGCTTTAAGCCTCATGGCTTGTGACCGTCTGTCACAGCAGCCAGACCCCTCCATGCCCGCAGCCCCCAGCACTGCCACAGGGACGGGGATGGCAATGCTGGGTGAGTGACCCCCAGCTTCACGGACTGCACTGAACATTTCTGAGTTTTGCAAATTTCAGACGACTGTGTGGACACACTGCGGGGCCCCCGAGGGGTGCGTGCCTGTGCTGAGCTACCTGGCTTCAGGGCTGGGCTGAGGGCCTCCGAGCCTTCCCAGGTGCCCAGCCCTGCCCCTCCAGGTCCCTCTCTGAGCTGCTGCGGGTCTCCCTCGGCCTCCCCAGCCTGTGGCCGGCGCTTCCTCTGGGTGGCAGAGCCAGTGAGGTTAGGCGGCAGGGCGGTGGCCACGGCGGGACACGAGCAGCAGCTGGTCTTCAGACTCTCCTGGGGGCCATCAGGAAGCCAGACCCCAGCCCTGCGGAGCCAGGGGCAGGACTGTGCCATGGACACCGTCCCTGTGAGAGGCAGGAGTTTCCAGAGGAAGAGCCACTGGGACCCTCAGCACAGACGGAACACAAGGCTGGCTTCTGGGCCCAAGCAGGCCCAGACCACGCCACACCCCAGGCCCATCAGAGGCTCCCACTGGCGGGCTGGCGCCTGGCTTCAGCTCCATCCAGCTGGAGGCTTGGGGTGGGGGTGCGCAGAAGAAAGGTCAGAGGTCTTCGCATAGAATCCTGGAAATGCAGCAGGCGCACAGAAGTGGCTTCTGCAGGTGCACTGTCCACTCACCGCTGGAGACGGAGCCAGGGCAGAAGCTGTGGGTGTGCAGGCCGGGGCGGGCGGCACGGAGGGCGTGAGGGGTGAGAAGGAGGAGCGGGCGGCCAGGGCAGGGGGGGCGAGACAGAGGCTGGGACAGGGCCCGGGAGGCCCTCCCTGAGGGGACCACAGGGGAAGAGCCCTGACGTCCCAATTGAGATCAACCAATGTCTGCAGCATTTGACAGAGTGCAGCGTCCATTCTGTTCAAACACTGGAGAAACGAGGGACACCTGGTTGAGATGCCTGGCCATCTACGCTAAACCCACGGCTGGCATCGGTCTAAATGGAGTAAAATCGGAAGCATTCCCTCTAAAAACTGGAACAAGACAGGGGTGTCCTCTTTCCCCACTTCTATTCAACATTGTCCTGGAAACTCTAGCCAGAGCAAGTAGACAGAAGAGAGAAATTAACGGGATACAAATAGGACAAGGAAGAATTCAAGCTGTCCCTGTTTGCCAACAATATGATTCTATATTTAGAAAACCCAAAAAATTCCCCTAAGAAAACTTCTAGAACTCATAAATGCATTCAGCAAAAAAGCAGGATATAAATCAATACTCATAAATCAACTGCATTTCTATACATCAGTGGTGAATCAACTGAAAGAGGAATTAGGAAAACCATCCCATTCACAATAGACTAAAAAAAAAATAGAATATTTGGGAATCGATCTAATAAAAAGTGAAAGACCTCTACAATGAAAACGACAGAACTCAAAGGAAAACACTGAAGAAAACCTTGGAAGATGGAAAGATCTCCCAAGTTCTTGGATAGGCAGAATTAATATTGTCAAAATGACCATAAACCAAATTGCTATACAGATTTAATGCAATTCCTATTAAAATCCCAATGACGTTCTTCACAGAAATAGAGAAAGCAGTCATGAAAATTCATTTGGAAAAATAAGAGACCCAGAATAGCCCAAGCTATCCTCAGTGAGAAAAGTGAAGCAGGAGGCATCACGGTATAGACCTTAACTTACACTGCAGAGCTGTAGTAACAAAAGTGCGTGGTATTGACACCAACACAGACATGTAGACCGATGGTGCAGAATAGAAGACACAGGGACAAACCCACGTAAATACAGTTATCTCATACTGGACAAAGGCGCCAGAAACATACATTGGAGAAAACATAGCCTCTTCAACAAATGGTGCTGGGGAAACTGGAAATCCATATGTAACAAAATGAAATTAAACCCCTCTCTCTCATCTTGCACAAAACTCAACTGAAAATGGGTCAAGGACCTGGGAATTAGACCAGAGACCCTGTGCCTACTAGAAGAAAAAGTAGGCCCAAATCTCCATCACATGGGCTTAGGAACCGAATTCCTCAATGGGACTCTTAAAGTGCAAGAAGTAAAATCAAGAATCAATAAATGGGATGATATCAAACTGAAAGCTTCTTCACGGCAAAGAAAAAAATCAAGAACGTGCAGACAGCTTTAATGTCCAGGTATATGAAGAACTCAAAAAACTTAACACCAAAAACCCAAATAACCCAACCAATAAATGGGCAAAGGAACTGAACAGACATTTCACAGAGGAAATACGATCAGTCAACAAATATATGAAGGGCTGGGGGTGTGGCTCAGTGGCAGAGCACTTGCCTAGCGTGTGTGAGGCACTGGGTTTGATCTTCAGCACCACATAAAAACAAACAAACAAATATATTGTGTCCGTCTACAACTAAGAAATATTTTTTAAAATGCAAATTAAAACTACACTGAGGGGGCTGGGGTTATGGCTCAGCGGTTGAGCGCTTGCCTCACATGCATGAGGCACTGGGTTCGATCCTCAGCACCACATAAAAATAAATAAAGATATTATGTTCATCTACAACTAAACAAAATATTTTTTTTAAAAAAACTACACTGAGATTCCATCTCACTCCAGTCAGTATGGCAATTATCAAGAATACAAGTAAAAATAAATGTTGGGGCTGGGGTTGTGGCGCAGTGGTAGCGTGCTCGCCTAGCACACGTGAAACACTGGGTTCGATCCTCAGCACCACATAAAAATAAAATAAAGATATTCTGTCCACCTACAACTAAAAAAAAATAAATATTTTAAAAAAATAAATAAATGTTGGCAAGGATGTGGTGGAGAGGCACTCATCCATTGCTGGTGGGGCTGCAAATTGGTGCAACCAATCTGGACAGCAGTATGGAGATTCCTCGGAAAACTTGGAATGGAACCGCATATCCCACTTCTCGGTTTATATCCAAAGGACTTAAAATCAGCATATTATATTGATGCAGCCACATCAATGTTTATAGCAGCTCAATTCACAATAGCTAAGCTATGGAACTAACCTAGGTGCCCTTCAATAGATGAATGGATAAAGAAAATGTAGCATATATACACAATGGAATATTACTCACCCATAAAGAAGAATAAAATTATGGCATTTGCTGGTAAATGGATGGAATTGGAGACCATCATGCTAAGTGAAATAAGCCAATCCCCCAAAACCAAAGGCCAAATGTTCTCTCTGATATGCAGATGCTTATAACAGGTGGCTGGTGGCGGAAGAAAAGAGTGAAGGTTCACAGGATTGGATAGGGCGGAATGGGAGGAAGGGAGGAGGGATGGGAATGGGAAAGACAGTAGAATGGATGGGACGTCACTTTCTTGTGTTCATATGTGAAAATATGACAGTGTAGCCCCACCTCACGTACAACCACAGGATGGGAAGTCAGGGCTGGGGACAGAGCTCCACTGGCAGAGCGCTTGCCTCGCATGCACAAGGCCCTGGGTTCAATCCTCAGCACCACCAAAGAGTGGGGAAGTTCTACTCCATGTGTGTGCAGTACACTGCTGTCACGTATCACTGAAAAGAACAAATAAAAAATAATTAACGTCTGCAAGCTGCCGTGGTGGGCCTGGCTGGGCACTGCTTGCTTTCATAAATAAGGTTTTATCGGTACATGGTTCTGTGGCTGGGTTCTTGCCACCAGGCCTGGGTAAGGGACGGGGAGGTGGCTGCCTGAGGGTCACCTGTGGCTGACCCTGGTGGCCCGAGCCCCTCAGCACCCTGAGCCCCATCAGTGTGTAGTCATAAAGCTATGGACTCTTTTGTCGGCTGCTTGAGCTGACTGTCACTCAGAGGTCAATTCTCTAGAACGTTCTCCGCTAGAGGTCTTAATTCTGGCAAATCATCATGAAATGTGTTTTTAATAGCTTCTAGTGGAACTCAGATCCTATTAGGTGGCGCCAAGGCGAGTTCACATGTAAATCTCCACTTGCCTTTATCATTTTCAAACGTCAAAGTCATCCACGGAGGCCGAGGAAGAAATAAAAATGCAAATGAACTGGGTAGAGACGCCCCAGGCAGCGGGCAGTGTGAGCCCCTCGCTGGGACAGGGACCCTGGCAGCGCTGGCCAGCTTGCCTGCGAGTTCCTAGATCCAGAGGGAAGAGCCAGGGCTCATGGTCAGAGGAAGGAGCCCCGTCCCAGGAGCAGACGCCTGGAATGACAGAACCCAGAAGCCGCCAAGTCCGCCCAGGCAGCTGCTCCACGAGGCTCATTTTCATCCTCTGCTCAGGAAGACAAGCCACCAGCCTGAGTTCCAATGACCCAAATTACCGATAATTTCAGCTCAAATTAGGCCATTGTGTGCTGCGGCCGGTGCTTCCCCTGCTGATGAAGAGCAGATGGAGTCCCAGTCTCCTCCAGATCAGAGAGGCGGAGGTGGGGCTCCCTCCGTCACTGGCTGCTCCTGGGGGGCCTGGGCTGTCACAGAGGTGGTGGGCTGACCTGCTTCCCCAGGCGGCTCCCGGAGGAGTGGAGCCTTGGCTCAGCCATAGAGCTGATCGGGGCCACCGTGATGCATGAGCTCATGGAGGGCCAGCACCGCCCTGGGGGTTCCCTGGGGCAGGGTGACCAACTCACAGCCTTGGGCTCTGTGTGACCAGGGTGGGCTACAAGGACAGGGGCAGGAAGCTTATAGCTGAGTGCTAGAGACAGATGTGTGTCCCCTCCAGCTCTTCTGTGGGATGGATTAGGAGGGGGACTTTGGGAGTGAGCAGGTTCATGAGGTCATGAGGGAAGGGCCCCGGTCTGGTGGTCTGGTGGGATGAGTCCCCTTGTGAGAACAGCACCAGAGCTGTCCCTCCCTCCCTCTGCTCCTCCCTGTCCCCACAGGAGCCTTCAGTGAGAGGTGATCCTACAAGCCAAGGGAAGAGGCCTCAGAATAAAAACCACCTGCAGCAACTTGACCTTGAACTTCCAGCGTCCAGAGTATGAGAAATGCATGCTCAGACCACTGGGTCGTTGGTATTTTGTCAGAGCAGCCCAGGGTTAAAACACTGGGGAAACCAAGGTCCTGGGGCCTCCAGGCCAAAGCCAGTGTCTGGAAGGCTCCAGAGGGAGCAGAGGGAGCAGAGGGGTCAGGGAGAGGAAGCACAGGTGGGAAGAGCACCCAGGGGACTGGGGACCACCCGAAGGCTGAGATGAGGACTCTGATGAACCCCATGGGCCTGGGTTCCCCGCCCAGCACCGTGGACCCTTGGGGCTGGCATTGGCTGGGGGCGGGAACAGGTCTGGGCACGTAGGATGGTCCACAGTCTCCCAAGCCCATTCTTGGCCCCAACCCCACAAGGACCCACTTTGGAAAGCTGGGGGTTCAAGGGTGAGCAGCGCCCCTCCTGTCATGCAGGGAGGGCTGGGGGGCCTGGCCAGGCTGGTGGCAGAGGGTAACACCTCCCTTCCAGCTGGCAGCAGCTGACCCCACCCATGGCCCAACCCTTCGGAGAGAGGACCTCGCATGAGGTCCAGTCCTGAGCCCCAGGCTGTCCCTGCCAGGGACCTCAGCTCCCCCAGGGCAGAGAGCCCTGCGCCCCCGCCCACGGTGAGCCACCGCCTGTGAGGCCTGGGCTCTGATGTGCGGGGGTAATCTTCCGTTGAGAAGAACTTCACTGTAAGAAAAGGGGGCGGACAGAAGCCATGTGTTCAGGGGACTGGGCTTTTTTGTTTGTTTGTTTTAGGAAAAGTTCATTTGTGATAGATTATTCAATTAGGAAATCTGCCAGGCGTGGTGACGCTTTTTTAAAAGGGCAGAAATAACCTAATAAGTCAAATTTGATTTGGCCACTGGAGTCCGTGCGTTGAAGGGCTGATGTGGCTGAGCTGGGAGGCGGGAGGGTGGAGACGGAGGGTCACCAAGGGCCGGGACAGGACAGAGGCTTCAAGGCCAGACCCTGGGCTGGGCAGGCAGGTGTCCCCAGGGCAGTGCTGGACAGTGCCTAGCCCCTGGGAAGAGGAAAGAACCACCTCTGACCCACGTCCCCACGTCCCCATGCAGTGAGCTCAGCCTCTGACCTCCCCGGTCCCAGAGCTGGCCCTTCTCAGGGGGCTGAGCCCCTACTGGGGCACTCAGGGGCCTGGCAGGGTGGGGCAGGGGCAGGGCCACCCAGGAGCAGGGGCATCGGGGGCGCGGGCTCAGGGCAGCGGAAGCCCCTTGGGTGCACACACTGTGCCACCTTGGCACCCAGGTCAGCTCCTGCACGTGCACACCAGCGACATCACAGGCTCTTGCACACGCTCACAGACTGGCACCAGCGTGCCCCCCAGGGCACCGCCCACGGGCACACTCAGAAGGGCACCTCACACCTGCCTCACACTCACCGTGTGGCGCATCCCCACGCAGCCGGCCCCAGGCACATGCCAGCACACTTCCTGGGCACACACACCTGCAGTAGCCACACACGCCCGTCACACACACACACCCCATACCCACACACACACACACACACACGCCCTTGCACATGTGTCCCCTGCACAGCCGCACAGGGGCGCCTGGGCCCTCCTGGCACCTCTCAGGGACCTGCCCAGGGGTGGAGGCTGCAGCAGAGGGGGCAGCATGTGAATGGGGACCCTGGGCACACAGGGGACAGTGGGGAACCAGGCCCTGTGTAGGGGCCGTGTGCCTGGTGGGGACTGCTGGTGGTCTGACCAGTCTGCGTGGAGGAGCCGATGTGAGCTGTGCCCCATGGGGAGAGACACTAGGGAAGCTGGCCTCGAGCGCAGCCTCCCCTAGTGGGCGTCCCAGGCTGGCTTGGGACCACCTGTTTTGTTTCCAGTCGTGGGTGATGCGGTTGCGATTTCAGACGCCGCACAGTGTCCGCACGTGGACACGGCCCCCTCCTGTCCTCCCCTGCAGGGACAGAGGTTGTGGAAGAATCCTGGGGCCTGCTGGGGGGAAGGTTGGCAACAGGTCTGAGAGGGAAGAGCTGACCCCAAAGCATGGGGACCCGCACCCGGAGCCGGACGCCAGCTCTGTGTCCTGGCCACTGTGGGGCAGGGCCTCTGTTTTCCTACCCACAACGCATTGCACAGCCTGGCCCTAGAGGGGAGGACGTGACAGTGGGGAGCTGTCATGACCTGGGTTCAAATTCTGGTTCGGCCCCTTTCTGGCTGGGTTACCTCAAGCCGCTCACTTACCTTCTCTGAGCCTCTGTGTCATTACCAAAGGAGGTTTGTGGTTTCAGCTGAGATACTTCAGAATATTTGGTTGATGTAATGGAGATGGACTTGAGCAACCTAAGCTAAAAAGGAGAGTTTATTTGAGGTGTATTTCTGGGACCTCGAGGACAGGAGGCAGCTGGGCTCAGGTAGCCCTGGCACCAGGAAGGAGAGGTACCTGCTCTCTCTGTCGCTGGTCTCCAACTTTCTGCCTTGTGGCTCCACCGCCCCTGTCCTCCTGGCCACCTGGAGGGCAGGAGACAACATCCTGGCTGTCCTTTCATTCTTCAGGTTTGCCTCCTTGGCTCCAGGAGAACTTTTTAAAGTCCCAATCCCAAATCCCAACAGGGGGCTCTGACTGGCCCAGTCTTCGTCAGGGGTCCAGGCTGGTCCCATCACCCAACAGCACTGAGGTGGGAGTGTGGGGCAGGGGGCGAGGAGGCGGGCAGACTCTAGCCAATGCTCTTGAGGACAGGTGGTTACGGGAGGCTATGAGCTGGTGGTCGTCACACAGCTTACAGAGGTCAGGACTTGATCTGGCTTTTAACTCTTCCCCTAGGTCGATGGCCTCCAGCAGAGCCTGAGATGGAGTTCTGTGCAGCCGGGTTTAAGGGTGTGTCCTGGAGAGAAGCCCCTGAGGCTGTGAGGGAAGCTGGCAGGGCAGGAGAAGCAGCAAGGGAGCCCAGGGGCCCCCCAGGGCGCCATCCTGAGGAGGGAATCCCTGGGGGCTGTGCAGGAGGAGGTGTTGCCCAGGGCAGTTCTGAGCTGAGCGGATCCCTCTGGCCAAGGCGACTCTGCAGAAAGTGCGGCAGTGAGCCGGGAAGCATGTGGGTGCTGGGTGCACACACCTAGGAAGGTGGCCCAAGTGGGCATGGTGACTTCCACCGCCATCACTCTGGGCTACTTGGATGGATCCCTCCCCACTGAAAGGAGGAGCAGAGGAGGTGGTCCGGGCTTGGGGCTTTCCTCCCCATGTCAATGTCCCCAAAGCATGGGGACCTGCACCTGGAGCCTGACACAAACTCTGTGTACTGGCCACTGTGGGGACAAGGCCTTTGTTTCCCTACCCATAACGCATTGCACAAGCAGCCTCCTGGGCCCAGCCCTGTGTTTCCCCAACTCAACATGCTCCCAGCATCCTTAAGGAGAGGGGTCACTGGAAAAATGACACCTGATCAGCCCCAAGAAAATAAAGACCCAGAGGGGCTGGGGTTATGGCGCAGTGGTAGCGTGCTCGCCTAGCACGTGTGAGGCACTGGGTTCGATCCTCAGCACCACATAAAAAAAAATAAAATAAAGATATTCTGTCCACCTACAACTAAAAAATAAATATTAAAAAAAAAATAAAGACCCAGAGACTGTGCTGTGGATCTGTGTGAGCACAGGACAGGTCTGTGCTCAGATCTCTCGGGGATACAAGCAGCACATTCTGGGATTTTCAAATCTAAACTACAATATTCATTTAAGAACCCATCCATCACAATGACCTAGAAACGTGACTCCAAAGAGATGAGATAATGTCATCAAAAGGGTCATGATGCCCTCATGATTCTCTTGACAGGCACAAATATATATAATCATCAGAAAGCATTTTTGATATTAAGTGGCCCAGCAGCCTGCCGAGGTCACTGTGGGTGACTCTGGCGTCACTCACGTCCGTCGCTTCTCAGTGGGCTGTTGCCTCTCAGCAGCATCCCCAGCTCGCCTCGGAAAACAGGAGCATTTAGAAGCTAGGTTTCAAAATTTATCAAAAGACTTTTCTGGAAATTATTTTCTTTGTGGACTCTGTAAAGAATCACAATATTTTGGGATAATTATTCCTTCTGGCTATTTTCACTTTTCAAAAATAGTAAAACACACATAACATAAGCTATGTTGCTGTGTACATTTTCAAGTGCACCAAATACATTCACAGCGTTGTGCAAACATCACCACCAGTCATTTCCAGAACTCTCTCATCTTCCCAAACAATACTGCATCCCCGTTAAACACTAGCTCCCCTCCTCCCTCCCAGCTCTGTACTTTCTGTCTCTATGGATTTGCATATTCTAGATGCCTCCTTTAGGTGGAGACATGAAAGATTCACCATGACCTCACGCAGCGCGATGTCCTCAAGATGCCTCCAGGTAGCAGGTGTCAGACTGCCCTTCCTTGTTGAGGCTGAGTAATATTCCTTCCTGTGCATATACCATGTCCATGGACACTTTGGTTGCTGCCACCTCTTGAGTGCCATCAACAGTGCTCTGGGAACACAGCTGTGTATCCCTAGTCATTTTGGGTGATGCAAAGTGCTGAAATCAGAAGTGGGAAGTCCCAGGTTCCCCATGGAGGTTGAGGCTCAGCTCTGCAGGGCCGTGCTCCCAGGGAGAGCTCAGCCAGCAGGAGGCAGGCTTCTCTCAGGAGGACTGGTTGGATTAAGACATTTAGCCACCATTTTGAGAGTCTTCAGGATGTTCACAGTCTTTGAGCAACAATTTTACTGCTAGGAACCAGAGGCAAAGAGTCCAGAGACCGTCACCCCAAAAATATGGCACCTGGTATCTAATTGTTTTAGACTAAAGGCCATTGGAGACCAGCAGACACTGGAAGCACTTGACTCTGATGTCCCTTCTGAGCTTAAGGCCAACCCACTGGGCAGAACTGACTACCTTCCGTCCCCCTGAGATCTCAGTGCATGTTGCAGGGAGGCTGGAGCCATACCTGCTTGGCCTTGGTCCTGAGATGTTACCTGTCTCTAATTCACTCAAATCCCAAAGGAGTCTTCTACAAGCTAAGGGGCTGTCTCCCCAGCCCCTTCACCTCCCCTGAAATCACTCACTGGTCCCCTGAAGTGTCATGTCATCATTGGAGAAGAGGAGGGTGTAAGCCACCACGTCCTGAAATGCCTGCTTTCAGCTCCCAAGAACCTTGCCAAGTTAAGGGATGATGAGAGCAGGCCTGGGCCACAATGTCCACATAAACACCTCGAGGGCAGAGGACACGGCTCTCTCTCAGGTGTGCTAGGACTTGGGGCAGGTCAGCGCTGTCCGTGGAAAGCTGCTTTCTGGCATGCATGCCAAGTTCCTTGGGATGCTGGTCAGACACTGGGACAAAGCAGGCTGAGCAGGTGACGTCACTGCTTCTGTGACCTAGTCTAGGAGACCTCTTGTCCTGTAGCTCATCCAGCCAGCGGCCCCTGGAGAGGGCGCCGTGAGGGGTGGGATCGCTGCTCCCTGGTGAAGCACCACAACCAGAGGGGCTGCCTGTCCCATGTGTCACATCCCATCTCCAATGCCACCTTTGGTCTCCGGGCAATGGGTCCCACTGTCCCAGCACAGCGTAACCCTGTGCGGGGCAGTAACCCTGGGCCTCTCCCCGTTGATCTGCCTGCTGTGGGTTTTTTCAGCAGACTCGGTTGCCAGCCCTCGGATGCAAAGTGTGGCTGACACTGGGGCACGAGTTAATAGAAGAAATAAAGAAAAGCATTTTCTCTGCACAAATCTGCCACCCAAGTGCATCTGAAATCATGCGAATGTTTCTCAATGAAACATTCAAAATTAAAACAAGCTGTTATAACTCACCACCTAGGAGCAAAGCCTCGGGAGGAAGGGGCAGGTGAGAGCTCCACACGGGCTGGAGAGGGTGAGGAGCTGCCCCTGAGCCCCCGCCCCAGGGCTGCCCAACAGCTGCAGCCATGACTTCCTCCCTCAGGCTCCCAAAGAACAAGAGACCTCCCCAGGCAGATCGCTGTAGCACCCCTGTCCACCCCCAACCCAGCTCCCCATCCGCAAAGGTCCTTTGCCACTGGGCAACAGGCCCAGAGAGGGACCAGAGACTCAGTCCTCGGTCTTACCACCTACACCCACTTTGTCACCAAAAAGCAGTTTCTTCAAAAAAACCCTCCACATTGGCAGTAAGGTTCTCAGCGGGTGAACTCTATCCCACATTGGAGTCTGAATCAATGTGCACCTGGGAAGCTCCTGAGCCACCTGGACCCACCTGGTGGCCTCACACCAAACTCACGCCCGACTCCTGTCCTCCCTCTTCCAGGGCCCACCTGGCTCGGAGCACCTAGCATACCCCAGGGCTGGGCTGGGCCTCAGAAAGGAGAGGACAGACAGAAGTCCCAGTAGTGGACCAAGGTGGGCCTCTGGGAAGGCCGAAACCAAACCCACAGTGACCAGAGGAGCTGAGAGCTGTGTTGAAGACAGCTTGTCTTCATGGGCCATTTATTTTCTGAAGTCTGTGAGTTTTACAAAAATCAGAAAGAGTTTACAGAATCTCTGCACCTGTTTGCAGGTAAGTTGTAGGTACATATTGATCGCCTTGTTTCCCTCTGGGTCTTGTTGTGGAGTAACTGGAAAAAATCACCCATTATGGGCACAGGTCCCCGTTGCGGGCACGGTCACTGCTGTGGCAGCTGTTTGGTGCCTCTGGTGTGGCGTTGTCTGAAACACAGACTGCTTTTCTGTTTGGATCTAAACCAAAACTTTTTAGGATCCCAATTATCCTGAAGGACAGTGAAGCTACTCACAGGGCATATTAAATGACACATTAGGCACTTGCTGTATACCTCACGGTAACTAAAGCAGGTACTATATTTCTAAGGAAAACAGCCTTTCATTCAGAGGCTGTCCAGAGTCTGAATTAAATCATAGTTTCCTGTGTCCTTTCTGCTTTGGAGTAATTTCTCCAAGGAGATCCATATTGTTTTTTTGTTTTTTTTGTTTTTTTTTTTTTTAATTTTTTTTAGTTGTTGATGGACACAATGTCTTTATTTTATTGCTTTGTATGTGGTGCTGAGGATCGAACTCAGGGTCTCATGCATGCAAGGCAAGCGCTCTACCGCTGAGCTACAATCCCAGCCCCCATATTATTTGAACAAGTGGCGTGGGCTGAGGCTCAGGGAAGGAGCAATTGCCTGGCATGCAGGAGGCTGCTGGTTCTAGGCCCAGCACTGCAAAAACCAGACCAAAACAAAAACATTATTGGAACAAAAGTTTGATGCTCCTGCCCAACAGGCTCTGATACGAAACCCACATCTGCATGAACCAAGACTGCACTCTGGACCCTGGGGGGCCACACACCACAGAGACTGAGAGGCCCTGGTAACTGGATGCTGACGGGAAGCAGCACATGTGAACTCCCCGCACAGGTAACCTGGATGCCGGCAGAACCTGAGCAGTCAGGGGCTGGGCTCACCCACCAGAGGCAGGACACAGTGCACTTGGATACGAGCAGGGGGCGCTTTGCAATTCGGATAGCTGCGGCTCTCCCTCCCTCTCTTTCTCTCTTTCTTTTCCTTATAAAATGAATCCCTGACTAGCTATGAGTTAGGAAACTGGCCTTGAAGCCTGATCAGACCTCCCAGTAGTATTTAGAAACAATATAAAACAAGCCAGTCATGGTGCCGCACGCCTGTAATTGCAGCGACTCGGGAAGTTGAGGCAGGAGGATCACAAGTTCAAGGCCAGCTTCAGCAACTTAGGAAAACCTCGTCTCAAAATAAAAATTTTAAAAAGGGTGTTGTAGCTCTGTGGTAGCGCATTTACCTAGCATGTGCCAGGCCTGGAACACAAATCCCACCCTTCAAGCCTCTGAGACGGTGATCACGTCACCGAAATGTCCTGCGAGGATGCAGCTCTTCTGCTGAAACAAAACGTCCTCTCTCTCATCCAACGCTCGTTAAAGAAAACCTAGGGTCACTCTCTTCTTTACTGATGGATAAAAGTAGCAAGGAGGCCAAGCCAGAGGGACAGTGCTCCCCAGAGGGCAGTGGGGTCTGTGGCCCTGTGGGTCTTTGTGCCAGCAGCTCCTGCCTGCTGGGCAATTGTGTGGCATGCACAAGGCCCCTGCTGACTCTGCCACCCTGCCCTCAAGACGGGGTCCTGGTGGGTCCTCCAGTGATGGCCTCTTCCCGCCACTGTGGTAACAGCCCGGCAAGCCCAGGGCCTCTCCACCAGAGACAGGGCTGCCTTTGGAGATAAGTCCCTGCGGACGATGCTGACACCTGGTCTTCTCCCCCGACCTTGGTGTTGATGGGCCTGGCGGAGCTGCCCGGACAGCCGCTGGCCTGTTGCCCACTGCGGCAGGACTCCCCTGCCCCACAGGCCCACTCCCTTGCCCACCAACCTGTCCTTACGGCACCTTCTGGAAGGAGGCCCACGAAGCCACGTTCTCAGCCACGTGCTGAGGTCTCGGGCTGCCTGGACCTCGGCAGGCCTGGTTATCAGGGCCAGCGGCCTGGCTACTGCCCACTCCCACTCTGGGGCACCCCATTCTCTTTAAGAACTTCTGTCTCTGGACATTTTCTTCTTGCTGAAAACATGTCTTCATTACCACACATCGTTTCTTGGCAAGGGAACATTTGAAGATGATTTTGAAATCTCTCGGGTAACAGGCAGAAATGCGGATGGCCAGGTTTGCAGATGAACTGTTCCCACAAGAAGAAAATAAACGCATTTTCTTTTCTCCCTGGTCACAGTGAAGATTTTATGAAAGTCTAAATTATCTGCAGGTGACCTTGTGACCTTCTTCGTTGTCACGACTCACTGCTGTTCTTATGAGCTCTTTTATCCAACTGAAACAGTAAATTGAGCGTAAATACTCCAAATTGCACAAATACCCCTATTTGGATGATATGAGCTCCAAGACTCAAGAGACCATCCTCATCTTGCCTGTCCTAGGGAACATGGATCTGGCTGACTTCCAAGTCCTCCCCAAGAGCCTGTTTCCATGTCCCTGTGGGCTGCATGGGCCTGCATGACCATGCCCTTGTCCCCAGGGCTGGCAGTGATGTTACCAACACTTCTGAAGCAGGGAAGGGGAGATGCTCCCCGGATGTGTCCATCTATGTTGGGGACTGGCCTCGCCTGCTCTGACACTGCCGTGGGGGGACAGAGCAGCTTCCCGGGCCTGGGAGTGCTGCTGTGGGCCTGGCTTGTGACTTCCTCCCACCAGGCTCAGCTGCCCAGGCTCTGGCTCCTTTGTTTGGGACTCAGTCCCCTGTACCATGCCTCCTTTGACTCGCCTTTGATCCACACTGAAAGACATGAGGGGCAGAGACCAGGCATGGAGGGGCCAGGCCCTGGGTCTCTCTGGATCTTGGGGCCTCCTCCTCTCCCCCACACTGGAGGAGCCATCTAGCTCCCCATTTCCAAGCTGACCCTCTTTCCCAAGTGGGGCTGAGCCCTCGTCCTGCCAGCCTGTGCCCCCCACACAGCAGGCACCCGGGGCCTCAGTTGAAGAGACACCCCAGGTGGGGAGAGCCGCCGCGTGGCCTCCAGGGTGTTGTGGACACAGGTCGGGCTCTCTTCCTGCAGCGGGAGCAGAGGCTCCTGGGCCCAAGGGCGGCCTGACCAGCCCAGGAACCACCTTCCTTCCTGGCTCAGTGCCCCAGGAGGGCAAAGTGGCACTCAAAGTCTTCCATGTGTCAAAGGCACCAATGGCAGGTATGAAACACTGGCAGCCCCTTCTGGGAATGGGACTCTAAAAGGGCCAAGGCCACAGGGGACAGCGGGCCTCCCAAGGCTCCAGGGCCGAGGTCAGCGTGGCTGGAACTCACCCCAGCACCCACCTCCTGGCAGGGTTCTGACTCCCCCAGCTGAAGTGCAGACGCTGGCTGGAGACTCTGCCCGGGAACGTGGAGGCTCTCCTGTGAGCCTGCCGAGGGCTGCACCTGCCTTCGTGTCCTTCCTCTGGGGCTCCGAGTGGCACCGTGCCCCCTGCCCTCCTCTCACAGCCAGGCCTAGGATGCCCGAGACGTGTCAGCTGGGGCGCCAGTCCTGCCAGGCTTGGCCCCTGAGGGGGGGAGTCAAACCCCTCCCGGGGGACCCAGCCTCACCTGCATTCTGTGGGCTCCCGATGGAGGAGAGGAAAAGGCCTGGTCTCTGCCCACCTCCTCTGCCCTTCCCACACCTTGAGGCTGGAGTGACTGCCTGGACTCTCCCAGGGGTCGTCTAAGGTTTCTGTCCCTTCTGTGCCGTCCTCATGAGGTTTGGTTAGGACCGAGGGCCCTGCCCTGGGCCTGTTCAGTCTGCACCATCCATTCCCTTGGCCACTCTGACTGACTCAGAAAAGGGCATGTGACTCATTCCAGTCCAATGACCCAAACATGGACCACATGTGAGAGGGCTGAGGCAGCTGGGAGATGGAAAGGTGGGTGCCGGTCAGCCTTGCAGAGCCTCGAAGACCAGGATGAAATCTTTGAACCTGATCCTTGGAGAATAATGGAGCCGCAGAGGCTGCCTGTCATCGTTGGATCTGTTGGGAAAGCTCAAGGTGGCCGCACCAGCCTGGAGCTGAGGTTCTGCCCACTGAGAGGTGGGGGTCTATTTCTCGACACCCTCATATCCAGGCTGAGCCTGCAGCTGCTTTGAGCAGTAGAACATGGCAGAAGGGACACTCAGTTCCTGGTTTGGCCTTTAAGAGACTGTCTCTTTCTTCCCCTGGGAGCTCCACCGCCATGCTGGGAGGAAGCCCAAGCAGGGACAGGAAGGAGGAGGGCAGCCCAAGTTGAGCTTCCCAGGTGACACTGCACAGGGCAGGGACAAGCCATCCCTGGCCAAACGCCAAATCGTGAGCAAATTAATATTGCTGCTTAACCCAGTCTGCACTGTGACAGGCTGTGAAGGAAAGCTCAGCTGGTCTCATTTGTTGGGGGAAGGCCCTTGGTGGGCTGCACGGGGGCCAGGGAGGTGGCCAGGGGAAGCCTGGGGCAGGTTTGACAGCTGTTCCTGAGGCTTGTTTCCTACAAAAATCCCAGGGATCTCCAGCACACTCCACCCCATGGCCAGCACTTTACGGTTTCCCTGGTGACACAGCTGGGCTTAGGGGCAGCAGTCAGGCGGGGGGCTGCCGTCTGGGCTGCTTGCAGGATAGCTGAGCTCCTGGAAAAGGCTGTCCCTGGGGATGGTAATTGGCAATGTCCTTCTTTCAGGAAGTCAGCCTCACTGTCCAAATATAATAACAGGGTTTAAAGAATTTAATTCCCCCCCACCAGGGTCACAATGTGTTCTGTTGTGCACGTATCCCAGGGAGGGGCAGAGGAAAGGTCTTTGCCACTAAGGATCTATCAACCTGATTTTTTCTTAATTAGTGTTTACTTCCATTTTTATATCAGATCTACATCTTTAAAAATATATATGGACCACAACAGGCCTTTCCATTTCCTGTGGCCCGCATCACGCCAGACCAGCTCACGTGCGCAGCTCAGGCATCACATGGGGCATTCTCACATTCAAAAATCACTCATTATTTGTCTAAAATTCAGCTTTAGCTGCGTGTTCTGTGTTTGTATCTGCCTGCCTCTACCTCAGTCACCTGGGAGGGTTTCTGGGGTGACATGGGGCTCACTCCATTTCAGGAGGGACACAGAGAAAGGTGAGGTTGGCTTGGCAGGAAGGCCTAAGGGGAGCCATGGAGGAACACACGGGGAGCTCCCACAGATCCTCGGACACAGTCAGCCAAACCAGGAGGACGGAGCACCAACCCATAGCTGTCCCAGGTTGCCCAGGACTTCCTGGTTTTCACACTGGAAAAGCCGTGTCCCAGGAAACCCTTCAATCCCAGGAAACCGGGTTCATGGGGGCCCTAAACAGAAGGATGCTCTAGGCAATAAAGATCTAGCACAAAACTACCGAGGCATGCCTGCTTCCTAGAAACAGCTTGCCCTGGAGGAGCGTCACTAGCGTGGCCCAGCTAAGCTGCTCTCGCAGTGATGTCAACCCACAGCCATCCCAGTGCCTCCATCCTCCAGGCCCCAGCTGGGGGTGAGGCTCAGAGACACTGTCACTCTCAAACAGGAAGCTGAAGCTCAGCCAGGGGGTCAGCACCCCACATGCCCCTGGTTCTGGATGTTCAATAACACAAAGCAACGTGGAGAAAGCTCATGTGCCTGTTTATTGAAGCCCGAGAGTGGCCAAATGACAGGCTGCCCTTAAAGTCTGATGGTGAGTGCTCTTGGGGACAGTGGCAGGTAGTGGCAGAATGAGCCTGGGGACATCTGGGAAGCTGCATATGTCACACCTTGAATAGGGGCTGGTGACATAGGTGTGTTTCAGTCTATGTAGGGAGCTCAGAGCTCATTTCTGTGTTTTTTATAAACAGATTGTACTTCAACAAAGGTTCTGCAAGTGCTTATAGTTTTTGTAGTCTCCTGAAGTTTATCAGGCCTCTGGGAAGCAGGCAGGAGCGACTTTGACTTTTGGTTCTGCAGGGCTCAGGCCCCTGGTAGAAATGCCCCCAGTGCCTCTAAGGCTGCCCTCTCCAGCCTGGGACCGCTGGCCACCCGCTCTCTCGGGAGGCACCCACATCCCATCAGCCAGATGGACTCACATATGGACCCACCAGGCCAGGAAACAGGCGCAGCTGCCCAGGGGCTGCGTGAGTCACCGACTCCCTGCCCCCTCAGGCAATGGGCCAGGCCAGGAAGCCAGCAGCTCCCCTTCCCCAGGTCCAGAGAACACCCAGCTGGGTGAGTCTCCCCAGGGTGCAATGGAGTTCCTGACTCCTGGCAAAGGGCTGTGCCTCTGACTGGCAGGGACAGTCCCTGGGGAAGCCCATCTCCATGAGATCACCCAGGGAGCAGGGCCACAGCAGCAGCCGGCAGGAATGGTGGTCCCACGGCCTCCGTGGGCGGAGCAGCAATGGGTGTGGTCTGCAGGGCAGGGCCTTGGTGGGTGGGGCGTGTGGGCGGGGCATCTGTGGGTGGGGCTGCATTGAGAAGTGGCGATTTCCCTGGCCCAGAGCCCAAGGGCGGCCGGGGCAATGTACTGCGTGCTGGAGAGGGAGGCTGGAGCAGGTCTAGGGAGAAGGACACCGCTGTAAGGCAAGGATGGCTCAAGCTAGGGAGCCCAGGACTTGCAAGGGGCCGTCAAGAGCCAGCTCCCTTGCTGCTCAGCCCAGAAGGTCAGGGGAGAGCTGAGCACCCTGCAGCTGTGTCCAGGAGGGTTGTAAAGTGAGGCCCAGTGACCATGGTGTGGTGGAGGGTGTCCACAGCCAAAAACTGACCACGCATCTTTGGGGGATGTGGACTCCGCATTCATCTTGCCCAGGCCCATCTCCTTGGGAGATGACGGCTTCGGGGAGGAGCTCCGTACCCCAGCTCTGTAGAATACACCCCTGTGGCCTGTGGCCTGTCTTAGGGTCAGGACTGGGGCTAGGGGTTATGCTGGGATGGCCGCAGCCACCCGCCTGTACATGTGAGACACATACCCATAGAAATAGACCCACTGACCCCCGCCAGGGGCCAGTGGGGCCTTCCCTTGCAGGCCCAGCACCCACAGCCTCCTGAGGCTGCTTTTCCAGGGGAGACCTGGGAAAGTGTGGAGGAGAGGTCAGCTGATCCTGGTCATGGCCCAGCTTTCAGATTTTACAAGCTTGGCCACCATGAAGCGGGTGCCTTCAGGGGTTTCCTGAGGCAGAGCCCACCAGGCCTCGCATCTTCCCCTCCTCTCCAGCCTAGAGCCTTGTTGTAGTTAAGCACATCGCCGTCCACAGTGGAAGACCCCATTCCAGAGCCTCCCCTGTGGTTGTGGCTGTCCCTGGCCAGCAAGAGTACGCAGAACTTGGAGAGGGGACTTCTTCCCAAAGGTGGCTTGCAGGAAGGTGGAATTCTCTTGCCAACCATCCTCAACCCTCCAGACCTCGCTGTCCCCCCCTCCCCTCTTCTCAGTTTGCACCCCAAACCCCAGTTTCTACATCTTTAGCCCCTCAAGCCAGGTGTGATGGTGCACGCCTGTAATCCCGGAGGCTCAGGAGGCTCAGGCAGGAGGACGGCAAGCTCAAAGCCAGCCTCAGCAACTTGGCAAGGTCCCAGGCAACTTAGCGAGACAGGCATTCCTGTGAATTCATTTACCAGAACCACTAAACGTGGGACACACGTGGCTCCTCCCAGTGATGTGACTTCAACTGCAGTTCCAAGTGCAAGACTGTTCTCTAGGGGTCCTTCTGGGGGCTTTCATCTGTGATCACTGTGTTCCTGGAGAGAAGCTGGGCGCAGTGGGGTCAGCTAGAAACCATGGAAAGGGAAGGCCAGGGGCTCAGACTCTTGCGGGGTCACAGGGGAGCTGGTGTTAGATCACCCCGCCAGTTCCTCCCTTTCCCAGCAGCAATGAGATCACAGTGGAACGGGCAGGTGGTGGTGGACGTTTGTAATGTTCCCTTCCAGGCCTCGCCTGGAGGAGCCCATCTTCCCTAGGCTGGCTCCTTACCAGCATTGGGGCTGACACCAGCAGTGGTTTGTGTCACTTACTTGTTCGTGGGACATCTGTGGAGTTTTGTGTGAGACATCCATCAGTGTATCTATTATGTATGCAGATGAGAGAAGGCCTCCAATTAACACAGCTTAAATAAAAGGGAGGGACATTCCTCTGTCAGGAAATAAGTCTGGAGGTCAGCAGCCCAGGGACCCAGGCTCAGGGTTACCCAAGACCTGCTCCTTTGGTCTCACTATCTGTCATCTGAAGCCATCACCTTGTGGTCCAAAACAGTTGCCTGACCTCCAGCCCTCACATCCTCCTGGCCCCACGTACCACCCTCTGATGATAACCAGCTGGTATTCATGTAACTGGTGCATGTTTGGCCTCTGCAAAGGTGGGGGTCCCTGCTGCTGTGTTCACTGTGGCGACTCCAGTGCCAGGGTGACCTCCCACGTGGGGAGCCCAGGCTCCCTTGTGACCCTTGCTCCTTCTGGCCATTAGATTCAGGCTGCTTTTTCTCAGCGGTGGTGAACAGAGCCTCTCAGGGAAGCTGATCCAGCTCACGAGGCAGGGCACACCGATGCTTCCTCCCCAATTTCCATTACACTAATGGTGACCCATTTCGTCTGCCACACGCTGGGCTGTCTGGAAGATGGCAGGCTGACAATGAGTCCCGTTGGGTCACTGCTGAGCAAGGAGCCCATTAGAACACTGGCTGTGGGTTCCAGCACGGCTCGTGCCGGGAGCTGTCACCGCTGATGTGCTGTCCTCATTCGCCTGAGCGCATCTGCCCTCCCTCGGAGGTCACAGCACGCCTCCCAGCTCCCACCTCGTGGGGTCTGTGCCCACCTGTGCTCCGACACTTCCAGCCCAGGCCCCAGCCACGTTACAGGATCTGTACAGAATCCCCCACCACCAAGGGAGGAGCAGTGACAGACTGTGGGGATGCGAGGATGTGGAGGAGGTGGACCTGGGCATGTTTGTCCCGATCACACTGCCTGACGGGACAATAGTGTTCTAAGACAATTCTGAGGACAGAAGATCTGCCTGTGACCACTTCCGATTTTTCCATGAGAAATGGAGGACACGTGGCTGAAGGGTGTTCTTATTGGTTTATTCATTTACTCATTTTCAAGATGGATTCTCACGATGTTGCCCAGGCTAGCCCCACACTTCTGGACTCATGTGATCTTCCTGCCTCAGCCCTGAGCAGCTGGGGCCACAGGCCGCGCCACCCCTGCACCCGGCTGTGGCTCTTTTTATAATCACTCTTCCTTTCTCCTTAGTCATGGTGCCGACGTCCCCTTGGGCCTGCCCTCACTGTCCACCCTGGCTGCACCTGGGTGCCTGAGAGCAGCAGGCGGTTTCCCAGGAAGGTCTGGAAACTAGTACGTGAGACAATGTGAGCAAAGAGGAAATGCGTCCGTTTGTCTGCAGAGGCCACCTTCTCTCCATTTTGAGACCCAAGCTCTGGCTCCCTGGCCAGGTTGACCCTGGCCTGTGGTGCCTGAATTTTCCTTGGGATCTGGTGGGACAGATGAGAAAATCACAGATGCTGCAGTGAGGCAAACCTCGGTACCTGTTGGTCATAAACGTTTGGGCCAAAGACGATGCTGGAAAGCCAAGGGTCTTCCTGACAAGAAGGCACGCACCAGCCATGCCTCAAGTTTCTTCTGAAGCAAAAAAGGAAACCAAAAGAGTCCATCCTCCCGGGAAGCAGCTGAAGGGGCAGAGTTAGCTCCGGGCCAGCGCTTGCCAGGCACACACAAGGCCTGGAGTTCCATCCCCGGCCCCGAGGAGGGAAAACCGTGGGAAGCTGGACAAAATTCCACATCCTGGGCAGGCTGCGCACCTGTCCTTCAGCCAAACCAAGAGTCTAGGCTTAGAGTCTCTGCCTTTCCAGATGGGCTAAGAGCCTCCTTATTCAAGGGACAGTGAGAAACATAAGTGTCCTTGAGATCCAGTGGGCCTGGCACCCTGACGGAAGGAAGGAGGTGTCCTGAGCTCTGGGACACCAGGACAGGGCAACCGATCCCTGTCAAGGGTGGGGGGTACTCAGATAGCGGGGACACCTGTGGCCCCAGCTCCTGCCAGCTCTCAACACCCCTTACATACAGGAACATACAGGGCGAGAGAGGTGTCACTGTCACCTCTCTGCAGGTCACTGGGTGCCCCTCTGTCCCCCACTGCACGGCAACAGCCCTGGCTTCCTCTTCCCTGCCTGGAAGGAGGTCACTCTGGGGTTAACTGTGCACTTCAGAACAAAGTCCAGGTGGTGACCAAGGCCTGGCCCTTACTCACCTCCCACCCCAGGCTGCTGAAAATAGGAATGACCGGAAGTCACAGCATACCTCAAGAACATCCTGCCCCGCCCCACCCCAGCCAAGACTGTGTCCTGAGACCCCTCTGCAAGCCAGCCTCCCTTCTTCCCACGACCTAGAGTGGGCACTTGGCCCCAAAGGCCAGAGCCCTGCACCTTTGAGCTGGCAGCTGGCCTTAACCAGATCCTGGGGCACCCAACGTCCTTCCTCACCCAGGCGGAGGCCAGCCAGTCTCTCCAGGGGATGCCCCAGCCATGGGCACAAGGGTCTCAAGACCAGACTGGGGGAGGCACTGGCAAGATGGCATCATCATCACTACCACTTGTCCTGTAGCCTGGTGGCCCTGGGGTCCCAGATGACCACTCGGAAAATCAGCCTGGTGGTAGGAGAGTGGAGTCCCCCTGCTCCTGTTGGTTGTGCGGTGTCCAGCCAGCCGGAAGGGAGGGTCAGGCATGTTTTCAGCGTATTTCCCCCTCTCTAGAGATCTGGAAGTGCCCCCTGTTTCTCCTGGTGTCTGAATGGGGAGGAACAGCCTGGGCTTCCCTGTGTGGTCCCCTTGAGCCCCAGCTCAGGAAGTTTTTGTGGGTAAGCAGGGGAGGGCCTTGTCCCTGACAGCTTCTGCCTGTTGCTGAGCCCAGCCCCACCCCGGGCGGCCTCTGCAAGTCTGGACTGGGCTCCACTCTGGGTTCCACAGGACCCAGGTTCTCAACCACCACTGAACATGTGGAATCTTCCTACTGGACTCAGAGCCCAGAAGTAGCTGCTCCACAGGGCAGAGAGGTGTCCAGGCCGGTTGTGCCTTGCTGCTCAGGAAGGGCCCACAGCAGCCTCGGGTGGCTAAGCAGCAGAATGGCCCCCTTTTAGCAGAGCAGTGGGCTTGCACTTAGGGAAGGGGTAACTTGCTCTCCCCACCATCCAGGCCAGCTGTGGGAGCGGGTGGGAGCAGGACCTGTCCCCTGTGCCTCCGGGTGCCCCCACTATGCAAATGGGCCTAGCTTAGGCCGAGGACGCCTCAGCCGTCCCCGGCCCTCTGGAGGTCTCCTGTGTCGTGGGACCCCAGCAGGGGCTGGGAGGCTGCAGAGGGCGCCCTGGCCACGGGATGTGAAGTGGGGGCAGCGGGCTCAGTCATAGCGTAACCTGGGCGGCGGGTCTGAGGTTGTCCCTGCGGGCTGGTGGGGCTCTCTCCGCCTTCCTGTGGTGCGGGCGCAACGCCAGCCCGAGTGAGTTCCGGTTACTGCGGTCCCCGCGCTCTGCGGGGCGGGGGCGGCGCTGGGCGGGTGACGTGGCGGCCCGGTTCCCGCACGCCACGCTTGGCATAAATAGCGGCGGCTGCAGCTCTGGCCGCGACACGTCGGGGAGACCGGACGCGCCATGCGGTGACCGCCAGCCCGCGCCCAGCCCCGGCCACCCGACGCCCGGACCGACCCCGCCGCCTGGGAGCGCAGCCGGAGCCGCCCGCCGCCCTGCCCCGGACTCCGCCGCTCAAGGTGCCCGCGCCGCCCCGCGTCCCCGCGTCCCCGCGTCCCGCCCCGACGTGCGCCAACCCGCCCGCTTGTCCCTGCAGATGGCCCAGCGCAGCGCCCTGCTGCTCGCCGCGCTCCTGCTCGCCGCCGCTCTGCCCGCCGCGCTGGGGCTCGGGCCGCCGGTGAGTGGCGGGACAGGGACCCGGGGAGGGAGGAAGCCTCAGGACCGGCCGGGAGGCTGAAGGGCTCCCTCTGCCCGCCTGGAGGAGGGCGAGCGGCGGGCATGGAGCTGCGCGTCCCGGGAAGGAGCCCGCGCCGCGCAGGTTGGCGGGACGCGCCCGGGTGCCCGTGGCCCTGGCTGGCGGCCGTTTCCTGGACAGCGCGGCGCTTCAGCTTCGCTCAGCCCGCGGGGGCTGGAAGGGAGCTGGTCCCGCTCAGCCCAGATGAGCGCCGGGACCGAGCGGGGCGGGAGCCGGGAGGCTGCGCGGGCTGCGCGGGCGCCTGGTAGAGAAGCAGCCCAGGCCACGGTCGGACACTGGGTGTCCAGGCGCCTTTGTTCCCTTCGTGCCTGGAGAGCGGCCGCACTCCGCTCACCTTAGCGCCCCCAGCCGTCGCGCCTGACCTTCTTTTCTCCCCGTTTAAGGCAAAGGAAAAGAGAGGCTGGACCCTGAACAGCGCCGGCTACCTTCTGGGCCCCCGTGAGTGGTGCGCAACGCTTGGGCACGGGTGATTGGGCGTTGGGCGTTTGGTTAATTTCACGCTTCCTGGAACCTGCTACCAGTCTCATTGTGATACCTTGATGTCCAGTTTGGGCCACATGAGGGGAGGACACCTTCATGACCCTGCGAGGGGTGGGCCACCCCTCAGCTTAGCCGGCTCTTGGCAAATTCCTGCCGCATTTGCACGGATACCTGTCTCACTCCCAGGAAGGCAGCCCCAGACGGAGCTGTTTCCCTGGTACTTCATGACCTCCTGGGGCCCAGGACTGCTAAGGCCAGCTCGGAAAGCGGCAGCCTGGCAAGCCCTCTGTCAGGGCTGCGGGTACGCGGCTGGGTAGGACTGCTCAGAGGACACCTCAGGGATCAGGTCTCTCCATTCCTCTGCAGATTCAGTGCCAAGAACTCTGCCTCTGGAGAGTGAATCAGTTTCCCTTCATCTAGCCTTGTAGATGACACAGCCCACCCAGCCATGCAGCCAGAAACCCGGCGCCTCCTTCCTGGTCACCCCTCCTGAGCAGCCCACACCCAGCCCACGTCCCTCGCCACTGGCTCAGTGCTCACAGCGTCTCTTTCCTAGACTCCTGCGACAGCATCTGAAGCTTTCTGCTTGCCATCGCAACCCCCCCACGCCAGCCCCCAACACCCCCCATCTCCCTCCCCCCTGCCTTCCTCTCTCCTGAGCTGCACTCCGTCTCCACACGGCTGCCAGAGTGGTCTTTGGAAATAATACATAAAAGTTATATTTTAATGTATATTAAAATACATGTATACGTAGAGAGAGATATAATTATGTCACCACTTAAAATTCTCCAGTAGCCCCCTTGTTTCAGGCTGTGAGGACCCCAGACACTGTTGTTTTTGTGGAAGGTTCCGGCTTGTGCTCCAGGATTGTCCTGCACAGCGGGCACGTTGCACGCCCCCTTCTTACAGGCAGCGTCCCCTCCTTCCCAGCACCTGTTTAAGAGCTGGACTATCTGGTCCAGGCTGCCAGGCCTCCCTCTTCCGTGTTTCCACACTTGGCCTTATTTTCAGTCCAGGGTGTCCTTTGGGGGGGTATGGATGGGTGATTAGTGATTCCGTGTCTCCTCTGCAAGCAGATGCCATCGACACCCACAGATCCTTTAGCGACAAGCATGGCCTGGCGGGCAAGCGGGAGCTCCAGCCCGAGGACGAAGCGAAGCCAGGTGAGAGGAGCGCCCCCTCCTGCTGCCGCCCAGGGCACCTGCCAGCCTCCTGCCTACAGCCACAGAGCGAACCTCGGAACCTGCCCTGGCTGCGACGTGGCTAGATGTCGTGGTCCTCACTGCTGTCGGTTGACAGGAGTCAACAGGGCCAGCAAGCCCGAGTGTAGTCATGGAGCAGCTGCAGAGACAGCAAAGGGCCGGCTGAGGGGTCTTTTAGGCCAGAGGCTGACGGGGCCATGGTCCAGCCCCTCCACAGCTCCAGGGAAACAGGGGTGCCCTCAAGCTCTGGGGCACAGGCTTGTGGCGCCCAGATCTCCCTAATAATGGGTGATACAGAGGGTACGGGTCACCCATGGGGGCAAGCTGTGGATGCTGACCTTTTCTGTTTTCTAGGAAGCCTTGACAGGTCACTGCCTGAGAGTGATATAGCGCGCACAATAATGGAGTTTCTGACTTTCTTGCATCTCAAAGGTATGTGAATTATCACAATTTAAAAATGCCATTTTGGGGGCTGGGGTTGTGGCGCAGTGGTAGCGTGCTCGCCTAGCACGCGTGAGGCACTGGGTTCGATCCTCAGCACCACATAAAAATAAAATAAAGATATTCTGTCTGCCTACAACTAAAAAATAAATACTAAAAAAATAAAAAATAAAAATGCCATTTTGGCTGAGGTGTGGCTCGGCGGTGGAGCACTGACCTAGCATGCACAAGGCCCTGGGTTCCACCTCCAGCAACACACACGCGCATGCCTTCTCTTAGAACACTGGACACAGTCTGTCAAGAAAGGATTCCGTCAGTGGGTATGGCGGAATGCTCCTGTATCCTGCTGCTGGGGAGGCTGAGGCAGGAGGATTGCTTGAACCCAGGAGTTGACGGTCAGCCTAGGCAACACAGGGTGACCCCATCTTAAAACGGAAAACACACAGAAAAAAGAAGAGAGAGAGAGAGAAAGGGCCTCATAGCATTCACCTGGCAAATGCAAAGTCCTCCCCTGATTTATATTAGGGTCATGGGGTACAAGACGCTGACGCTAGAACTGCCGTGTGGTCACAACACTGTCCTTTAAAGCGTCACCAGACCAACAGTGCTACCAGGAAGAGAGAGGGGCTTCAGGTACGGTTTGCTCCACTGGATCTGTAGTTTTTGACATGGTGACAACTGATTTTTTAGGGCAATGGTACGCCCGAGCCAGGTGCTTCGGAAGCCATCTGAAGCCACGCTCCGCAAGCACACAAAACTAGCAGGTCATATTCAGATTGTAGAGAAAAGGCTGTTGATCCTAGCTGGCCTTCATGGGACAGTCACCTGTCAGAACACTCTGCCATGAGGGGAGGCTCTGAGCATTGACACAGCGTGGGACACCTGGCAGGGGACACGGATGGACCACTTTGTCTAACAGAGATATTTGGTTGTTTGATTCTGCACAGTTGTTTTGCTGTGGAGTTTGGTAGGGCCCCATCTGTCACTTTCATTTGCAGTGTTGGGGGCTCTGCTCCCTGCTTCGTTTGAAGGGCTTCTGGCGGCGTGGGGACAGGGAGGGAGTCTGGGGCAGGGAGGTTAGGCCTGTTGTGTGTTACCTAGCACCATGTTGGCAATTCAAAGCCATCACCCGGCTCCCTCTATGGGAGCCCAATGGAGCCTGTGGAGAAAAGCTGGGAGGCTTCTCCCACGGGGGCAGGTGGGGTCTGGTTGATGTAATTTTAGTTTGTTTTGCTTTTAATTTTGTAACATGGACAGTCCTTCGTTAGGAGACCAATTTCCATTACTCAACAGGAATCTCACTTCCTTAAAGCTGAATTGAGGAGCCTGCCGGTGTCAAATGCATGCTGAGCTCGGGGGTGGGGCTCCCCGCGCTTCCTGCCGGGGTGCAGAGGCCAGTCCTCTCCTGCTGCCCGAGCGCGTCTCTTCCCTTTCCAGAGGCTGGAGCCCTCCACAGCCTGGCTGGCCTCCCCTCGGAGGTCTCCTCAGAAGACACAGAGCAGCCCTGAGAGGTGCTGTCCCCTCATTCATCTGTGTCACCCTGCCTGTCCCTGCGGAGTGGCCCATTCCATGCTCCGTCTCCACGCTGTGCCGTTATCACCTACGATGGTTTGGTTTTTAGTAATTGTTCTGAGTGACAAAATAAAAACTAGCAACTACTTGGAACCGCCTGGTCCTCGTCTGTGATCTCTGCTGTCACCCTGCACGGCAGACACAGCCCCAAGCGCGGGCTCCACAGGGAGAGCACCTCCGCGCTCAGTCCAGGGAGGATGACAGGGAGGCTGGGTGGGCAGGGGTGGGAGAGAGGTGGCGTGGGCTCGTGGTCATGGGTAGAGACCCTGCAGGGGAGAGCGTGGGCGGCGCTGCAGGGCCCCCGGCCTCTGGGAGAGCTGGAGCCTGTCAGCAGATCCCGCAGAAGACAGGCACCGGAGGGGCCAGGGACCTGGGGTGGATGGACATGCGCGGCTGGCAGGCGGGTGGGCACTGCAGAGGCCCGGGCCTGGTGGCCCACCACCATTGCACTCAGTCTGGGGACAGCACCCCCACGTGATGGCCTTGAGCAGTATCTGCGAGGGCAGCCTCTGCCTGGGAGCTGCGTGGAGGGCCGCAAGCTTGAGGCCCCCAGACTCCTGCGCCCTCCTTAGGCCTGTCCCCGGCCTGCCCCATCCAGCTGCTCCCCACTGCCACTCTGCGCTCCCGGACCTGGTCCACCTGTGACCTCTCCCCTCCTGTGCTTCACACCCAGGTCTCCCTTCCCACCCCCCCAGGTCTGGACACCCCTCTCATCTCTCTCCAGCTTGAGCAGCCGTCGGGCTGAGGCCCTGCCCAGGTCAGGAGGACTCTGGGCCACACTGCTGCTCACAAGTCCCCGCCCCTGCTGCCTGCTAGTCCAGGACAGCGAGGCTCGCCCACTCAGCAGCACGCCTGCGGCCTGTCCTGTCTGGAGCCTTGCCATCCCCATCCAGGGGCATGTCACTGCCGAGCTGCCCTCGAGCCTCCCGGACTCGGCCCTAGACCAGCACCCACTGCAGCCGCCACCCAGCCTCACCTGCCCGAGGCCTGTGCACACTGCCCTCCTGATGCCGGGCCAACTCCTGCAGGACCCCACGATTCTGAGCCAGGGTCCCCTTGTTAAGGACACCCTGCTCTGGGTCCCCAGCACGTCGGTGCCACCTAACAGAAGGCTTGTCACACCTTCTGTTGGCAGAGTCACCACCTCACTGTCTCCCTGAGGAGCCAGCAGCTGGGGCCGACAGTGTCCAGCCCGGGTTTCTGCATAGCCCTGCACAAGGCAGCTCTAGGAGCGGCTTTGCCAGCCACGGCCGCAGCCCTCGGCAGGTGCAGTCTGTGGAACCTGCAGTGCCCGCTGTCCAGGCCTCCACCTTTCCTTCCAGACCTTTCCTTCCCAGTAGGAATCAGGAGGGGAACAGTGAGGCTGGGAGTCAGGGGGAGGGGGACCGGGTTGGTGTGGTGCGGTGGCAAACAGATGGGTGAGGTGACAGTCTCAGAGAAGCCACAGAAGGTGACTTCTTTACTTCCCAGAGAGAAGGCCTGAGAGCTGGCTGTAGCCCTATGGGACGAATCCGTGTGCTGTTTTCTGTTTCTGCATCCTCGGATCCAACCAACAGCACGAGAAGATTTTAAAGATAAAAATTTTAAATGCAAAGAAAAACTACAGCATATCAACAATTGCTTATGTAGCGCGTTGTTGGGGCGACCCAGAGAGCACTGAGGGTTTGGAGCGTGTGCAGGTCACGCGTGAGCACCACGCTGCTTCCGACTGGGCTGCGGTGCGAGGGCTTCCGGCACCAACGCCTATGCCCAGGGCTTTCTGCCAGAGGCTGGATCCCAGGGAGCAAGGGGGCTTGCAAAGGAGGTGACCCGGGTTGGAAGGAGGCCCCTCAGCTTGTGGCTCACCAATGTGCCCGTGCTGCCCTGTCACCAGCTGCCCCCACTGTGGGGTCCAAACCCAAGCGTCCTAACATTCCCCAAGTGGCCAGGGCTACTGAAGAGCGCAGGCACAAGGAAGAACATGACATCAGCACGTCTCAGGGAGGCTATTAATACGGCACGATCGCTAAGTAAATATGACGATTGAAGACTTTGGAAATTTGTATTAATCTTACGTTTATAATAGAACCGAAAGAGTCAACATAATAACAAATCTTACCTGCTGGCTTCTGCAAACTAATTACTTTAACCATGTTTTACATTTAATAATAATATAACAATAATTCTGGAGAAGTTAATTGGATAATAGAGCCTTTCCGCAATTCAGGTAGAAACATGTGAGAAACTAAATACAATTTGAAGTCCTGCAACTCGGGCCTCTTGCTGCCAGCCTGGCCTGTGGGCCTCACCTGCCTGTCCTGGTGGCACTGGAAGGCTGGTGACCCCGTGACTCTGGGGGAACGGCCACACTGCAGATGTGCTCTGGGGTGCTCAGTGGCTCCCTAGAAATTGTATGTCACACCATAACAAAATTTATTTCTAAATCATTTGAAAAACAAACACCCAAACAAAAAACAAAAACCACCCTGGTTTCTCATGCAGGGGCAGCCTTCTCCCTGGAGAGAAGATTCCTCTGTCACGCCTTCTGAATGACCCTGCCAGGTCCTTCAGAGCATCCTGGGCAACTCCCCAGGCCTGGGGCAGACCAGAGCTCCATCAGGTTTTATTTTATTTATTTCTTTGGTTTTTGGCATCAGGGATTGAACGCAGGGATGCTCTACCACTAAGCTACATTCCCAGCCTTTTTATTTTATTTTGAGACACGGTCTCTCCAAGTTGCTGAGGCGGCTTGAACCTGTGATCCTCCTGCCTCAGCCTCCCGAGTTGCTGGGATTACAGGCGTGCGCCACTGCGCCCGGCTAAGAGCTCAGTCTTGTCCGGCTCGGTGGCTGCAGGCTGGCCTCTTGCTCCTCCAAACCACTTTTTTGAACCAGAGCTTCCGCAGAACGCTGAGGCACGTGTTCAGCATCGACTCAGGGCTTGTCACACTACATGGTACTCGACTCGAGTTTCAATCCCTTGGACTTGAACTCGATGCGGAGAATCTGCGACAAGCACCTTCCGAACTCCTCCAGGATCATCTGCTCCGCCAGGCCCTCCGGGCAGTGCTCCTTCTCTGCCTCCTCTCCTTGAGCCAGCAGGCAGGCACAGGTGGCCTCCACCACCTCCCAGGAGATGCAGGAGGAGGGCCGCCTGCAGGAGACAGGGCAGGCACCATGCTGAGTATCGCTGTCTGCGCTTCCCTGCTGGGCGGACTGTGGCTTGTCCAACCAGCCTGAAGTCACCACACAATCCATGCGCCCCGGCCAGCGCAAAGGCCCGGGTCTGGGGGAACAACCCTAGCAGCCACTCTGCCAGCCTCTTGACACCCTCTCCTGACAGAGTCCACGTTTTCTCACAATTTGGTCCACCACCCAACCCAGGGACTCCTGAGCTGCACCGTGGAACCTGAGGGCCGGGCAGGGTTTGGGGACATGGGACTCTCAGAAGGAGGACCATGGACAGGCCAGGCAGCCAATCACTGTAAGGGAGGTGGCTCCGCAGATGGGCCTGGCTACCTGCCCTCCTCCCCACAGGCCAGCTGGACTACAGGATGCAGGTGGCCCAAGGACATGCCATGCCTGGCCGAGACCTGGAGTCACTTCCCACTGGGCTGGGGGGTGACAGCTGCTGAGCAAGGGTACTTGGAGCTCAATGGAAACACCTCAGGGAAGCTCCAGAAGGTTAAGTGTATGCTGTGAGCAGAGCAGTGCCAGTGGCTGAGGTGTCTGTGGATTACGCACAGGACTGGCGTTGAAGACGGAGGGCAGCGCCACTCTAGTCAAGGACAGCTGGGACCCTGCAAGAGCAGGCTCTGTACAGGGGACTCTGTCACCTCCCCAGGGCAGCAAGAGCATCCTATGCCTTGCTTCACAGCCAGGCAGCAGACGTGGCTCCATGCTGCTGACAGAGCCCCCTAATTGCTCTGAGGCCTCTCTGACCAAGTGAGCAGGGATTGGTGACACCCAGCACTCTGTCACGACATGGCCCCTTACACGGAACTCAAAGATATATTTTATTTTTGGCACTGGAGATTGAACTCAGGGGCACTCGACCACTGAGCCACACCCCCAGCCCTATTTTGTGTTTCATGTAGAGACAGGGTCTCACTGAGTTGCTTAGCGCCTCGCCATTGCTGAGGCTGGCTTTGAGCTCGCGATCCTCCTGTCTCAGCCTCCCAAGCCAGGGCGCCTGGCTCAAAGATCGTTGGGTCCAGAACAGCTCTGTGCTGTTGCTCATTCTGTGCTGGCTCTGCGCTCACCCAACGGCAGCCGGGGAGCCTCTGGCCCTGCTGGTGGCCCTGGCCATCCTTTGGCCTTGTGCAGAACAGGACTCTCCAGGGAGGAGAAAGCAATTTGGGCAGCAGGCCTGTCAGGAAGCCCAGGGGGCCTCCAGGGCGGTACAGGTGGGGAAGCTCAGCCTCCCTTCCTCCCCGCCCAGGCCAGCCCCGCAGATGCTCTGCTCCAGTGAAACTCGCTCTCCACTCTCCTCTCAAATGAACCTCCACCCGCTGTGGGTTCGGGGTACCTACCTGTCTGCTCTGAACTTCTGTAGTCCTGGAAATTTAGTTGGTGACAGATGATGGCTGCCTTCAAAATCCCCCATTTCCATAGAGTTCGGCGTGTTCATTAGTGTCTTTCGTTCTGGGCTTTCTTCACAGTTTTTGCAACCGATGCATTTGCAAATGGAGGAACACATAATCTTGGCCTGGTAACAGAAAATTCTTCAGTCATTTAGGTTGCCCTGTAAGTTCTCAAAAACTGACAAATTCGGTTTGGACTTTAAAGAATTCTTTGCTTATATTGGATCATGCATGATCCACGGTTTCTGTATCAAAAAACCAAGACAGAGGAGGAAACGGCAGCGGGTGCTGGCACCTGGGGCAGAGCGGTGCTGACGATGCCCTTCCTTCTGCACTGGAATCCAGCAGCTCTCCCTCTGCCTTTTCCAGGAGGTACCAGGATTGAATCTGAGGTGCTCTACCATTGAGGCACACCCCCAGCCCTTACATATTTTAAGACAGGGCCTCACTAAATTACCCAGACTGGCCTCAAACTTGCAATCCTCCTGCCTCAGCCTCCTGAGTCACTAGGACTATAGGGCTGGCCACGTGCCCAGCTCTGCACAAAGCCTGACCTGGCTGGTCGGTGACACCCCAGCTCCACAGCCTTTCCTTCACACAGGAAGGCACGAGGCAGGCCCTGCTGCCATGCAGAACGTGCAGTAAGGTGGGTAAGAAAGCCATCGGGCCAGGCCTGCGGTCAGGAGTTCTAGGGGAGGCCCATCCTGCTCGCTGCTGGGTGCACTCCAAGCCCAGTCTCTCCTGGTGGTATGTGGCTCAGGTGTCCCTTCAGGCCCACCTCCCTGCCCATGCAGGCCTTAGGCAGAGCTGACCACACGGCTTTCAGCCTCTGCTGCAGCCCTGGGCTCCTCTGTTCGCTGCTCAGAGGTGCAGCACGGCACCAGTGGTGCCTCCTCTGCGCCTCTGGGCATTTGGAGCAGGATGTTCTGGTGTCTAGGCTACACTAGGCAGACGCTAAAGGATGGTACCACCCCTTCCCCTTTGCCTGCATGTCCCGTGGGCTGCTCTCGGGCACAGCCTTGGCCTTTGGAAAGTGGGCAGTGAGGGCGCTTGGCTGGAAGCGGCCCCCGTACGGTGCCACCCGAGGCTTGACCTCCACGTTGGCAGCATCTGTGACAGGGGTTTCAGAATCCTAGCTGGGGGCTGCTAGGCCTGCCCACTGGGACCCTCCAGTGTTTTCCAGAATTACGAGGAAGGCTCTTCTTGAGCTTGGGTGTGTGCCCCGCTCTGCCAGCCAGCTGTCCATTTTTGGTCTCTGAGAGGATCGCAAGCCAGAGAGGAGCCAGCCTGGAAAACTCACCTGGAAAACGGAAGCGGGGTGTCCCCCAGGCCCTACAGGAGCGCCCTGGCTCTAGCTCTGCTCAGGGGAACAGGCACAGCCTCCCTCGGAACCACCAACTTGCCAGTCCCTGGGTGGGCCTGGCACGAGGAGCAGCCGCCACAGAGGGCAAAGCCCCAGGGGCACCCACGTGGGGCACAGGCCCGGGGCACCAGGTGAGCACTTGACCCGCAGAGCGAGAGCCCCCACAGGGCCTGGGACAGGGAAGGACGGGGGCGGTCTCTTTCCCCCGGAGGGCCGTGCTTCCCGGGGGCGAGCCGCGGCGCCCACCTCGTGGCACTCGCAGTAGCTCTTCCGGCAGCCCGAGCGCTTGCAGGTGCAGCCCCTGATGTGCCGGGCCTTGGCGTCCCCCAGCTTTCCTTTCCCGGTCTTCGGTTGGAAGGCTTCGGGATTTCTATCCAGGCACGCCTACGGCAGGAAATGGGAGACGCCATCAGGAAGGCCTCCAGCAGGCGCCTCCACCACCCAGCTGGGCCGCGGCCCGGGCCGTCCCGCTGCGTGGAGGCAGCAGCCGGGCCTCTCCAGGCTCTTCACAGATATAACGATGTAAGAAGGCCACTGTCCCTACCTGCACAGCCCTCCCCCCGCCACAGTGGAGACCATGTGCTGTGCCCGCAGCCCACTGGACCCCGGCCTCTGTGTGTTGTTTTCTCTCGCTGAAACCTCTTAGCAACCCGGGAGGTGAGCGGCTGGAGCCGGGGTTTCTTGCAGATGAAGAAACAGAGGCACCGGCGGTTAGATAACAAGAGGCAGAGGGTGGAGTCAGTCCAAGTGCCCACATCCACCTCAGAGCCCCGGTCTCCTCCTTGAGTCCAGGCGTATGAGTGAATTGTCAACGGCAGCCGGATCGGTGCTCTCCGTAGACCTAAGACGCACACCATAGAAGTCCCAGCGGAGGTCCCCGTGCCCTCCCTCCTGGGTGCGTCTGACACAAGGCACTGGCACCTGGCATGGTGGCGGGAGGCCACCCACAGCACTGCCCTGGGGTGCACAACTTCATGTGGCATTGTGGTCACAAGTGTGTGGACAGTGGGTGCACCCTGCAAGCGCAGCACCGCGGACCTGCGCACCCTCCCAGGCCAGGTGGCAGGCTCCCTCGCGCCCTGTCCACATCACCGCACCCAGACAGTAGCCGCTGTCGGACTGAACAGCTCTCTGTCACTCTGTGCTGGGGCTTCGCCAGGGGACATGGCGCGGTGCATCCTCTCGCGCCCGGCTTCTCTGTGCAGCCCCCAGTTGGGTGCACCGGCCACC
This sequence comes from Geosciurus inauris, assembly GCA_004024805.1. Taxonomy (NCBI): domain Eukaryota; kingdom Metazoa; phylum Chordata; class Mammalia; order Rodentia; family Sciuridae; genus Geosciurus; species Geosciurus inauris. The sequence continues at coordinate 18,006 of PVHX01006601.1, read as the reverse complement.
ACCCTCAGCTGCCGCCATTGCTTCCCCACCGATGCGCTGTGTTCCACTGTGGAGTCCACTTTGAGGGTCAGTGACGGGCATCAGGGTGCTTCCGGGCTTGGCTTTGTAAGGCTGCCCCAGGATGCTCGTGCGAGTCTTGGGTGGGCGTTCACACCCATTTCCCTGAAGGAAGCAGCTGGGCCAGGCCATGCAGACGTTCAGCTCCACTAAATACCGCCCAGCAATTTCCCAAGTGGTTGCACCAATTCACATTCCTAGCAGCAACGTCTGAGAAATCCAATGTTCCAAATAAAGTTTTTACATTTTAATTGTAGATCGTGACTTTACCTCTAAATTACACGTGGCTACCCTGAGGCTGACACGCGTCTTCATTACCTTCTGTCCGGTGGATCTGGCAGACCAGAATCAGTAAGGAATCTCTAGGTGATTTATTCACAGTTCAGAGAGGGGAAATTAAATTGTCGGAGGAGAAAAAATAAGCAGACGCACCGCAGCACAGCCTGTTTTGTTCCACTGGCACGTGTGGTATCCAGGCTGCAGTGGCGAGACCCCAGTGTCCCCAGGGAGTGGCTCCCAGAGCTGGTTCTCTCCCATCTCCCTGGTTACCGGTGCCTACCGATGGACATGACCACTGGGAGTGATGGCCCGAGTCTGCAGCAGTGTGTGCCCCGAGTGTGCGCCCTTCAAGGGGTGGAACCACAAACGTGAGGGCTGAGGTGCTGCTCGGCCCTCTCCCTGGAGGACGGTCACGCCTCTGCAGTCTGCAGTGCTCCCACACCAGCTCGCCTGCCCCACAGCGTGAGCCAGTGTCAGAACCCCAAACCAGGACCAGGGGACGGGTGCGTGCTCCTGACTCTGCCTCAGCCCTGGAGCTGTGCTGCGCTGGGGAGAAAGAACTTTCCTTGCCCACTGCTCTCATTCCAGCCCCTGCCCTAGGCCAGTACCCTGCCTGCAGGGGAGACCCATATTGGGTTTTCCAGTACTGAGATTAGGAAGCTCCGAAGATCATTTTGCAAACATCTCAAACACATGCTTTTAAGATGTCTTACCTTAATGGCTTTAAAGCGCTCGATTTCATGTCTCAAATTGTTGCAACAGTTGTTGCAATTGCAATTGTTACAAAAGTCCCCGCTGGCGAAGCAGTCGCAGTACCTGTGAAGCGAAGAAAACCGCAGCGTGGGTCCACACGCAGGCGCACTGCGGGCCGGAGAGGACAGCCTGCTGCCAGGCCGTGGCCAGGCTCTGATCCAGGGAACCTCCTTTGTACAGAAACTAGATCGGCTGGGATGATGCTCGGCCATGTCTAACGCAGAGAAAGAAACAGTCAAGCCTTGGGATCACAGCATGGGGTCTGGCAAGGCCAGGCAGCTCCGGGAAGGCGCCCGCTGTCAGCCATCTCAGGCCCTCGAGCTCCCTCTGCCGCTTGCCAGGAGCGCAAGGAGTCAGTGAGGAGAAACACCAAATAACACAGGGCCATCTGGCCTCCAGCCCTCGGTCCATCTGCCAGCTGCAGGGCCGTGAGAGCCCCGGGAGGAACCTGCGCTGGGCTCTGCGCACCTTCACCCACACCCGAGCCGCGAGCTGAGGAAGGAAGCGGCGGGGGGGAAGCTAACGGGCGCCGGCGGGCACGGCAGGCTCTGTGCACGGGCTTGCCAGCGGATCCCCAGTGAGGTGTCCACAGGATCCCTGAGGATCCCGGGGTCACAGAGGCAGTGCAGCAGCGCTGAGGGCCGTCTCCCGTGGCTGTCCTGCCGGACACTGCCCTGTGCTAAGCACAGAGCACCTGCAGGCCCGTCTGAGTGCCATCTCGAGTGTGGGCCAGTGTGAGGCCTCAGCATGGGGACCAGGACCCCATGGCCCCGCCCACAGCCGCACCCTCAGAGAGGCACTGCCGCCCAGGTTTCCCATCGGCTTGCCACCAACTGCCCGGATCTGGGCCATTCTCTGGACCTCTAGGGCTGTGGAACAGAAACCAAGGAGCCTCACCTCAGCTGCAGCAGATCACAGAGGTCGTGCTTCCTGAGGGCCACGCAGGCAGGTGCTTTATGTTTATTATTTTCAAATGCAGGCCAACCCAGCAGGAGTGCTAAGGAGAACACCAGAGGCCAAGAAGACAAGAATTGTGACTCTAGTGAGCTCGGTGGTGGCTCAGGCTGTCCTGGGGCACCTGCAAAGCTTGCTGGCCACTGGCTGCTCATGCAGGAGACAGGAGACAAAGGCTGGGATATAAAAGGTACAACTCAGGCCAGAGACCCCCATGTAAACAGGGTCCCGGGAGGGCGGCCTCCCCAGGAGGTGACTCAGAAACAACCTGCTGCACAAAAGGCCCATGGGGATGGTTCCTCCTGGGGTCCAGGGGCACAGGCAGTGTTTCAGGAGGACAGAGGGAAGGGAAGGAGGTGGAAAGCAGAGGGGTGAGGCTCGAGGACCAAAAGTCAGAAGGAAAGAGCGGAGGGGCAGCCTCAGGAGCCCTGGGAGCATGTGGCCAGGCTCCTCCGGGTGGGTGAAGGACTAGGCTCAGAGGATTGTGGGCTGAACTCTGCCCAGGAGGTCCTAAGGCCCCAGAGCCCTCCTGCTCCCCCCCCCCCCCCCCGCTCTCTGGGGTAAAACCAGGAGGACAAGGTGCCCTGCGGCATGGAAGGAGGAACCTCGACGCTGGGCCTGCTTCCTTCTCCCTGTCTGTTTCCAGAATGCTAGCCCTTGAGGACTCTGCCCAGCCCCAGAGAAAACACCCAGACAGGCTGACAGAGGCTCCCAAGAAGTCACCCCAAGCAACACCATAAGCCCAGCCAGGCCCCAGGGCTCCCAGCTGCTCAAGTCCCTCTCACCACGAGCAGGACCCAGGCATCACAGGCATGTGAGGACAGACAGGCCACAGAAGCAGGGACAAGGAGACTGGGAGAGAGGGGCACCCGCGGCCTTAAGGTCTTGAATTCTTCAAACAAGCAAGTGACGCTTAAGAGAAATGGTATATTTTTAAAATCTAGAAAATAAAAAGCAACCATGGAGATGCACAACTCAACAGAAGGTGTGGAAACTAGGACTGAAAAAGGAATAATTGAAACAAAGGCAGCGAGAGAAAGAAGTGGGGGTCAGGCTAGAAGCTCAGCTCTTATCAGACAAGGTTCCAGGAACCCGAGGGAGAAGCGGGCGGTGAGTGAGGAGCAATGAGGGGCAGGCGGCCAGGCCTCAGCACTGTGGGCAAGTGACCCAGATGGGCACGGCGTCCTGAAGCTGCTTGCACTGAGAACAGAGCAGCCTTCACAGGAGGGTCGCAGCACTGCAGACGAGAAGCAGGGCCAAGTGCTCAGGAGGCTGAGGAATGCCCAGGCTGACCTTCTGCTCCCAGCCCTGCCATTTTCTAGGCTGGAGACAGACTGGGACAGTGTTAGACGCGGAAGGCCTGGGAAAGGCCACACGTGCCCTCTCCCAGCAAGCTCAACACTGAGGCCACCCAAACAAGGCCAGGACCCCAGGAGGAGGATCTGGGGCCTAGGAGCCAGAAAACCCAATGTGGGAGAAGCAACAGGACCCCTGGGTGACAGAAGAGGTGTCCAGGGTGGGAGCAGGCAGGGGGCCACAGCTGGAGCAGGAGGCCATGGCCAAGGGCGAGGAGACTGTGCTGAGCACCCAGAAACCAGGTGCTCACGGAGCACCAGCACCAGGGGCAGAGCGGAGGAGCGCAAGGAAGGCAACCAGCCAAGTCCCAGCAGGACCCAGGGCCTCGCAGCCATGAAATATCCACTCCCGCTGTCACTGAGCTCAGGGGCGACCCATGCCTGCTGGCAGCGTGTGTTGGGAGGCTTGTGTGTGAGCGAGGGGAGGAAGGAGGCAGATCCACATCCCCCCTGGGCCAAACAACAGGCTTGCCCAGCTGCACAGCCAAGGAGCAGGCCCAGCCTGTTGCTTAGGTTTATGGGGTAAATATTGAAAGATTCAGCTCACAGAGTTGAAAGTTCCTGGAAAGAAGAAAATAAGGAACAATGACCACAGAACCGCTGTTGTTTTCTCACCAGCCTTTGTACAACATCCGGGTTCTTGCTATGCGTGTGCTATTTGGATGGAAATAGCTGAACTCAGAGAGCAAATAAACTAAAAGGAAAAATTAGATCCAGATGCAGCACAAGGCGTGGGGTTCAGAGAGGTGGCAGCACCCCAGGAAGAGGGATGACGGGGCCAGGCAGGCCCATTTCCAGAGGGGATGAAGGCCGTGGCCTCAGCATAAGGCCCAGCAAAGACACGCAGAAGGAACACCAGAGAGGACACAGTGCCCTCAAGGGAGCCAGCTCAGACATGGCGGAGCCGCAGCGACGTCTTCAACACAGCCCAACGGTGGGCCGGCTGGACCCCACACTCCTGCTGGCAGTGACACACTCACCCACCACGCTGCTCTCAAGTTCACGGCTGGGGATTCTTAAGCTCCTCACCACACCTGCCGGTCTCCCCTGGCTCCAGACCCACAGAGGTGGCCGTCCCTGCCTGCTCCCTGACCCGCCCCTAAACACACAGCCTTGGGCCCTCCCTGGGACCAGCCACCTCCCGGCAGGGAACCTGAGCACAAATGTCCAAATCCTCCCACAGCGTCCCACAGCCTCCTGCAGCGCTGGACCTGCCGCCAGCTCTGAGCAGCCCCCACACCCAGCCTCTATCCCCGGGCTCCTCCTCTCGCAGACCCACCTCCTTAGGGAGCCTCCCCGGGCACCACCCCCTTGCTAGACCCTGAGTGCTGGGCGGCAGGGCCACAGCCGCCTCGCCCACTGCGGTCTCCCGGTTCCTGAACTCACAGGCTCTCCAAGTGCTTGTGCAGTGACTGAGTGAGTGAGTGAGCACGCTGCCTGCCTGCCTGGACCAGGCCTGCTCGTCCTGTCTGTGCTCTGGGACAGCCTCCCGGCCGTCTCCCCCTCCACTCCCTCCACTTTGCCATTAGGAGGAAGCAGGCTTCAGGTGAAGGAGCAAGAAGGAGCAGCAGTCAGAAAACACAGAGGAGGAGCCGGCGCTGCTGGTGGCAGTGTTCATGGTGCCCTGCGGGGAAGACAGCATGCAGAGCCTCAAAAGGGGACACAGGCACCACGTGACCCAGCAACTCTCTTGGGCATGCCCAGAAGATCGGCAGGCGGGGCTCAGAGAGCAGCACCTGTGGCAGTCAAAGGTGGGAGCAAGCCGGTGTCCACCCACAGCGAGTGACAATACAGCCTGCATGTGCGATGGAATAGTACTCAGTCTGGAAAACGAGTGAGGTTCAGAAACGCCTTTCACCCTGGATGACACCTGGGAACACTAGCTGAGTGAACAAGCCAGTCACAGCGGCAAGACCTCGTGATCCCACTTACATGAGCTCCCTAGGACAGGCTGGTGCAGAGCTTAACAGGCACAGGGCTCCTGCTTGGTGCTCCAAGGTCCTGCGTGGACAGTGGCAGAGCACCATGCCTGCTACCACACCCAACCACACACTTTAAAGGGTTGAAATGCTAAACTTGATGTCATGCAAAACTTACCACAATTTTTAAAAGCCAATACAGACTAGAATGAAACAAACTAGTATGAAACACTGCCATTTGAGTGAAAAAAGAACTTAAAAATGTAAATGTTACAATTTCAGGAAATGAAGGTGGCACAGGTAAGCCCACATGTATCAATAACCAGACAAACAATGCTGATGGGTAAAAGAAATCTATTAAAAGATGTGGATTGCTGGATTTGTCTTTTATGCTGTGGGTGTCTGTTTATTTTATGGTGCTGGGAATCAAACCTAGGTCCATGAGCATGCGAGGCAAGTACTTTACCATCCAACTATATCCCAAGCCCAGTTTGCTTTCTTAAAAATCCAGCTGCAGGGCTGGGATTGTGGCTCAGTGGTAGAGCACTTGCCTCGCATGTGGGAGGCACTGGGTTCGATCCTCAGCACTGCATATAAATAAATGAATAAATAAAGATCAATCAACAATTAAAAACAATCCAGCTGTAGCCAGGTGTGATGGCACATGCCTATAATCCCAGTGGCTCAGGAGGCTGAGGCAGGAGGATTTCAGGCTCCAAGCAAGCCTCAGCAATTTAGCAAGGCTATAAGCAATCTGGTGATATCCTGTCTCAAACATAAATAAATAAATGAAAGGGTTGGGGATGTGACTCAGTGTGTGAGCGCCCCTGGGTTCAATCGCTGGTACCAAAAAAAAACAACAAAAAAATTTCAGCTGTATTTACTTTGCAGAAGGTACACCTAAAGCAAAAGTACCACCACACAGCAAGTGTGGAAATGAAGGGATATATCAAGTGTAACCTGCTGACACTGCCACGGAAGACATGGTGCAGCCACAGAATAGTACAAGGCGTTGAGGCCGAGGCTCGGGACGCAGAGTCACTGACGGCCATGGAAGGACCCCTCCAGGGACTACAGCCATCTGTTCATGCCGTCCTCGATGGAGGGTCAACATACACACTCAAAGTGGAATCACAGGGAAAAATAGGCACATTCACTCTGAGAGGCCATCAAATACTTTTACAAGAAATAAATAAATAAATTGAGTAAGCATTTAGCAGATTTAATAACAAAAGTAACAAGTTTGAGCTAATGAGTAGGTAACTGTACCCGACAAATAGAGAATATATATTTTTTTCAAGTTAATTTTTAAAATTGATCAAGTCTTATGACATAAAGGCAGTCTTCACCAGCTTCAAAGAACTGATACCACGCAGGCTACCCTATCTGACCACAGCGTAATTAAATTTAAAAACTGATAACAGTATAGTTTTAAAATGTATCTATACATAATATGAATATTTGCATACACACATACAAATGTAGATACAACTAAATAACTCACAAGGTAAGGAGAATGTTACAGTAAAAATCAGAAATTTTTTTTTGGGCACGGTGGCCATGCCTGTAATCCCAGCACTTTGGGAGGCTGAGATAGGAGGATCGCAAGTTCAAAGCCAGCCTCAGCAACAGCGAGGTGCTAAGCAACTCAGTGAGACCTTGTCTCTACATAAAACACAAAATAGGGCTGGGGATGTGGTTGAGTGCCCCTGAGTTCAATCCCTGGTACCAAAAAAAAAAAAAAATTAGAAATTTTTTCAAGTGAATGACAAGGAAAGTTCCTCTTGTCAACTCCTACAGGATGCAGCAAAGTGGGATTTATGGCTTTGAACACATTTCCTAAAACATCAAGACAGACTGGAAATAAATAAGCAGTTACAAAAAGCCCAAACAACGAGAGAATGAAATAAAAAAGTAGCAAGAGAGGAAATAGTAAGAAGTAAAAATATATGTATTTCATGGAATAGGAACCAGAAACACAAGCAAAAAAATCAATAAAACCAAAAGCTGGGACTCTGAAAAGACAAGATAGACAAGCCTCTCGTGAGACCAATCAAGCAAAAGCATAAACAGAGGAGAGAGGATATTAAAATGATAAAATTTAAAAGACAGCTGTGTGCCTATAATCCCAATGACTCAGGAGGCTGAGGAAGGAGGATGTAAGTTCGAGGCCAGCCTCAGCAACTTAGAGAGATCCTGTCTCAAAATAAGATTAAAAAGGGCTGGAAGTGTAGCTCAGTCATAAAGCGCCCCTGGGTTTGGTCTCCAGTACCAAGAGGGAAAAAAGGCTACAACTATAGAGACAGAGATAATTTTAAAATAAGAAAAAAATATTAGTAAGTATGAAAAATTGAATTCTTTAATTAAACAATTTCTAAGAAAAATGCAAAATATCAAAAATGACTAAAGAAGAAATATAAAACCTAAAAGAAACTAATAATTACTGGAGAAAGTGAACAGTGATCCATCCCTTGTCCCACTCCAATCCCAAGAGACATCAGGCCCCAACCGTGTGACAGCTGAGTTTTATCAAAACCTCATGAACAAGTAAGTTCTGCTCACTCAAATCCCTTCAGAAGCCACACCAACAGCAGCAGGGGGGGACGGGAGTGCCCAGCGAACCCCTCCTCCAGGCAGCGCTGCCCTGGTCAAGGCAGGAAAGCAAAGGAAAGGCCTGGTCTTCCCCTCACTGACTGGGATGCGAGAATCCCAGAAAACAGACTATTTCAGCACACCCAAAGGATATTAGCAAAACGGGATCAAATTTGGCTTGATCCCTAGCACACAGGTGGGTCATCATGGCAGGTTTGTCGTAGCAGAAGACATTACAAGATTAAAGAAGGAGGGGCTGGACTGTGGCTCAGTGTGGAGCACTTGCCTAGCTCGCAGGAGGCACTGGGTTCGAGTCTCAACACCACGTAAAAATAAATATATACGGTAGTGGTATTGTGTCCATCTACAACTAACAAAATGTTTTAAAAAGTGATTAAAGGGGAAAACGGTATGTTTGTTTCAATAAATGCAGGAAAAACATTTGATGAAGTCCATCATCCACTCGTTGTCATTACTATCTAGTCGTCACGGTGGCAGCAAGTCCTTCAGGAACCCAGGGGCAGAAGGGCCTCCCTGACCTGGGGAGGGCGGTGGCGGGAGCCGGTGCTTCTTGCAGGACCCACTGTCCCTGCTCTACAGTGAGCACGTGGCTGGCCCAGCCCGAGGCTGCACTGCCCAGCTCCTGCATAGCTCGGCCTGACCTCGCGACTCAGATCCCACCCAGGGAGTGTAAGCGGAAGGGACTGTGGCCATTTCTGGTCATGCCTTGAAAGATAAGGAGCATGCCTTTCCTTCCTCTTTTCCCCTTCCCTGTTGTTGGAAGGCAAATGTGAGGGTAGGAGCTGGTGCAGGCTTCTTACACCACAAGATGGCATCATCTACAAGATGTCACAGCAACTGCCAAAGCAGTCCGAGGTACTGACACTGATTAGCTGCCATGTCAGTCCCCAGAGAGTCGTAGTTTAGTCTTTGTTACAGCATCTGCACTGCAGTCTACCTAACACGGTATCTCTACAACCTAGAGCAAATACCTAATTTGGGGAAGGACAAGGGGATCTTAGAAGTGTTTCTATTAAGATGGGGAGCGAGCCCCAGCCCAAGGCCTCCACGACCTCCTCCACATTGGCGGCCCCACCAGCAGAGCGAGGCAAGGAGACTAGGAAGGAGCACAGCACGGCGCTGAAGTCAGGGTCCATATAGAAGCCAGCACAGCTAACGGGGGACTGGCGCATGGAGCAGCATCGAGACACAGAACCCCTGTCGTGGGTGCTGGAGCGACATCACCCAGGGTGTGTGTTTTGCAATACATGTGCTAGACGACTGTTCATGTGCAAGAAGCAAAACGACCTCAGCCGAAGGCCAATTCCAAAATCACCTGCAGGTGGATTAAGGCTCAGTGGCCAAAAGCACAACCCTCTAACCTTGAGACGCCACCAGGTCACGTGTCCTAAGTGCATCACTACACGAGACCCTGCCCTCACCTGAGGCAGGTGGGAAAGAGGCGCTCATCTTCATGGGACGCACAGGCCCCTGCAGGTGCCCACTGCTCAGGCTAGAAAGCCAGGGGGGCCATGAACCTGTTTCTAGGAACAGGCCCCCTGCCCACTGCATGGCCGTCCCCTTCTGCTAACAGCCCACCCCGCTTACTCAAGCTGCCAACACTGCAGTGGGAGAGAGCTGGAGAGGCGGCCTTCCCCTGGTCCTTGGCTCTGCCACTTAGCAGGTCACTCAGCACAGACTTAAGGGTTCCACATCGTCACCTGCCCACGGGGGGGGCGGGGGGAAGGCATGTGCTGCGAGTGGCTGTGTGGACACAGCCTCTCTGAGTGGGACTCCCATGCTGTCAGCACCTCTCTCATGGGTCTGTGCTCATGGCTGCCCAGGAGCCACATCTGTGGCCACATCTTGAGGTCTGGTGGCCCGGCATGAGCACTGCTCCACCATGGATGCCACCTTGAGGCCCAGACCCTCCCAGTGCGGGCAGAGTGGCAATATTGCAGCACTTTTTGGGCAACCTGGTGCCGTGGCTCACTGAGACATGATGACTCTGTTCAAGGAAATGCCCAGGATGCCCTGTGCCCGGTGCACCTGGAGGGGCACACCAGGAACTGGCACTGCAGAGTCTCCATGGCTGGAAAGACCCATGGGGACATGTACTCTGAACTCATCCTTAATCCACTGGCCATCTTGAAAAACTGCCTGCCATGAGCACTTCAGAGCATTGACTTAATTGTTCAAAACATTTTAGATGCATACTTGAGTTGGCAAAAAATTAAGGAAATCCCTCAGAGGAAATCATAGAAAACAGAAGCAAAGACTCAGAGGGCAAGAGAACGCCGAGGCTTCAGCTGCGGTAGGAGGGTGTCTGCTGCTCCTGGCGATAGTGGCTCCGCAGAGGGAGGAAGGAAGGACAGGCGTCAGGACAACGGCAACACTCACGGGCATGCCCATAGTGTGGAGCACACCAGGGTAGGGAGTCAGCTCCACCAGGGAGGGGGGACCTAGGGGCGACTCCCCGCGCAGGGGCACAGCCGTGACCCCAGCTACTGGGAGGCTGAGGCAGGAGGATGCCAAGTTTGAGGCCAGTTGGGGCAACTTAGAAAGACCTTGTCTCAAAATAAAATAAATAGGCCCGTGGATGTGACTTGGTGGCAGAGCATCCCCAGGTTCAATCCCTAGTACCAAAAATAAATAAATAGGTAAAATTTTAAAAGCTCCTCCACCACAATTGGCAAGGATCTGTGTCCAGGGACATTGGCTATGGGAGGCAGGGCTCATTTATCTCAGTTTTTAAATCTGAATTTATTTATTTTTTAAATGTTTATTTTTTAGTTGTAGGTGACAGAATATCTTTATTTTATTTTTATGTGGTGCCGAGGATCGAACCCAGTGCCTCACGCTTGCTAGGCGAGCACGCTACCACTGCGCCATAACCCCAGCCCCAAATCTGAATTTATAATGTGCTCTGCCTAAAAAAAAATTCAGCCCCAAATTTTAGGTCGTCCAAGTTGGAAGAGCCACCAAGCCGCAGGCAGAAGCAGACTCACATTTCCCTGAAGGAGCACACGCTGCGGCCAAGACACAGATGCCCACAGGCAGGGTCCCATCTGTCTGTTCACATCAGACAGTCCCACAGCACAGGAGGTGAGAAGCCCAAGGACACAGGCGCAAGCCAGGAGCCAGCCCAGGGCTCTGCACACAGAAGCACCAGTCATGGGCCATGGATCACTCAATCTTTTAACTATAAAAGAAGAAATCGAAAGCATGAATACATAAAGCATCACGGCCTCGACCTCCATCCCACCCAACGCTGGTGGCAACGAGCAGTCTGGCTAATCCAGGACACAAGCCCTCCAAGAAGTGGCACCAGGGACTGCCCCGCCCCCTCCACAGCGGCCAGCCAAGGGCAACAGAAGCTAGAGAGCAGGAAGCGTTGCACCCAGTTCCAGCCAGCACCTCAGCAAATGTGGAGCTGGAATGGAGAGGCTAAGACAGAGTCTGGATGTGTTTCAGGTTGACATATGCAAGAGTCATTTAAAACTGTCCTGAAAAATAATCTACACCCCTGATAGGAAACTAACTCCTACTTTCAGAGTACTTGGGAAAGAGGAAGAGACGCCCTGACACCAGGGCAGAGGGCTCAACTTCTTACTGAAATTTTTATCCAAAGGTATAGAAGTACACACGTCACTTCCTATCTCAAAAAACTCCTGTTATAAAAGTGAGATCTACACTTGATGCCTTAATGAGCTCATCATGAAGCACATCAATGTTTAAAATATATAGAAATTGAGAAAGGCCCTAACTGCAGTCCTGAGGGTGTTGACCTGCCCAGTCCCCAAACCCAGCCAGCAGCTGAGCTGTGGAGCTACCACCCTGGACTCCCAGACTCTCCGCCTCTTCTCCTGCCTCCCCTCCTCGCCTCAGTCACAGCAGAGCCGCCCGCCCCACCGTATTTCAGATGCCTGGGGCTTGCACCCAGTCAACCCATATACCAACAGTACTTTGTAAAGAAATCAGTTTGTTTTTCAGTTTTGTTTTGTGAACAAGTTTCTGAGACATCTGGATTTCACCCAGGTGTGCCCCACATCCCTGCCCCTCAGTGTGGCTCTCGGATCCTGCAGGAGCACTGCAAAAGACAAACCAGGTGGGGACTGCGGTTAGGCGGCAGGCACGGCGGGACTTCTCTCCCCTCCATGGTGGGACCAGGCTGGTGGGCTAAGGGCCAAAAACAGCAGCCCCAGCAAAAAGAGCTGGGGTAGCACACCAGGCAGACCAAAGCCGGCTGGGCAGAGGGGACCTCAACCAGGCCACCTCCTGTTTCAGCCACACGGTCTACTCCGGCCCCAGTGCGGCTTGACAATCTCCCTACCACCCCCTGGAGGAGCCTCCTGGGAGCTGTTACCCCTGGGGGAGATTTTTCTGAAAAAAATTCAATATGGAGTAAACCAATCATCAGACTTTTAGAAAATAGGATGTGGATATGTTACAGTTAATGCTCCACAAAGATAACACGCTTAGCATTTGCCAGAGGAGCCAGAACTGTAAACCAAAGTCCAGGAGAATTACACCACTCAAAAGGTGAGCAGGGTCATTTTTGAAGTCAGCACCAAAAGACCCACGCCCGGTTCCTGCCCGAGCTCAGGTGGCGCTGACCATTAACTGCAGCATGTGCATGCTGGCCCCGCTGGCCGCCGGCATGTGCTTGCTTGTTACTTTCCAAATACTCTTATTTCATATTTAATAATGAAGGATTTGTGATTCCTTACAATTTCAGACACTGGGATTTAGTACAGTTACATGGCTTTTTAGACTTTGTGTCCCATGAACTAAGAGTTACTCTATAAAGATTAAAAGAGAGAATGTATTCAGATGGTTACTCTGTGAAAGGAGCATCAGCTAAGCAGCTGGTGCTCTGAACAACGCTGAGAATCTCAAGCAGACATTTCTAGGCATTATCTATCGGCATCCGGTCATGAAATGGGAATGGCCCGTACACCTACAGGGTGCCGATGCTAGCTGGCTCGCCAGACCACGGTGCTCGCCCAGGATCCGGGGTCGGGGGGCGGGGAGCGGGTGCCTGCTCCCTCCACACTGGCCAGGCACGCCCCCTGCGCCCTCTCCCGGGCCTGCCTGAACCTCTGTTCTGCGCACCCTCCCCACCAAGCAGTCCGACACTAACAGGATGCACAGGTGAAGGACAGCAGGTAAGCCAGGGCCAAGCTTCACACCAGGCCGTTGCTGTGGCACTGCTAGCAGCCACCAGCACACGTCCATCACGAGATCTCGGGGGACCTCCCTAAGCGCAGGTGGGGATCAGCCTGGAAGTCGCCTTGAGAGGGGACACGCTCCTCTCTGGTGTGTCTCTGTGGCTGCTGGGCTGGGGGCAGGCACTGCTCACATGTGGCGCCCCCTGTGGGGACTCATGGTACCAGAGAGCCGGGGTCCAACAGGCCGTGGTGCAAGGAGGGCACGTGGACAAACCCAGCTGTGACCAGGGTCCTCCTGACGCAGCGTGTGCCCTGTGTTCAGGGCACTGTGCCCCTTGAGATCGTGTGGAGGGTTTGTCCCTGGCAGGGCACGACACCTCCTGGCCTGGGGTCGCTACGGGAGCTAGAACAGCACCTGGCGCATGGCAAAGGCCGCCTGGGGTTCTGTGGTCACCACCTGGCCAGCCTTTAGCCCTGCCTCCTGTTCTCTGGGTCCCCCGCTTCACCCCCTGGAGAACCGTCTTTGCCTCCGGCTCTGGCAGGGACGCCTTGCCCTGTGTGGTTTTCTCCCAGCTCCTCTGTCTACTCCCTCGCCACACACAAGCTGGTGGTTACCCTGGAGAGCTCTCCCACTGCGGGGCTGTGTCCTGGGAGCCTGTGCTAGTTGGTACTCGTCTAGGGTGATCCCTTGCTGATCCTCATGGTGCTGGAAATGGCAGGGCTAGCTATTCACCCCTGGCCAGTCCACCTGCAGGGAAACCTGGGCCTGCTCAGGGCAGGGGCTCTGACAGCTTCACTGCGCCTGCGCTGGCCCGTCTAAACTGCCCTGAGCTAGGTGTGGGCCGCCTGGCACTTCCTGTTCAGGGGAACTAAACTCTTTAGATAGCAGGGTGGACACATTTCAGAAAGTGGAAGGAGGGAGGAGAGGCGGGTGTCAGGAGGAGGCCAGCAGGCATGACTAAAGTCACCATGCGGTGAGCATGGTGATAAGGGCTTTATCTCTGCCACCTGTTGAGGAATCCACCAAATAACTGGGGGCATGAGACACACACAACTGCACATTTAGAGAACGCAGGATGGTATGTGATCTGCTGTCAAGCTGTTTCATACTGATTAGAAATGACAAAAAATTCAGGCAGCCTAGTTAACACAGATGGAAGTTAAAACCAGCTCCCGTTAAGAAGGAGTAGGACTTGACATCAGCTTTTAGGGCTGTGAGGTCAAAAGAATGCCTCAGCTAAAGCCACAGTATGACCACAGAAGTGTGTGAGGGGACCTGGAAGGACTGGCCAGCTGTCATGGAAACCAGGTGGCTCTGACAATATTTGGCCACCCTCTTGATGCCAACCTAAAAATTAGAGAGTCAGAAGGGCTAGTAAGATCTAGGCAGCTCTGTCTCAAAACAGAATTATAAATGAACTAGACTATGAGGAGATTAACCTCTGCTTTAAGAAAAAAGTTCCCAGAGACGCAGGCTCTCAGATATTCTTTATGATGGTGCTCAGTATGTTACCAAAACCTAGGGCATCAAACACATGCCAGGACACACCTTTCTCACCTGAATGGCAGTTGGGTCACTAATGCTACACAGAGCGACAGAACATGGATTTTATTAATACGATGACAGACCGTTAGTGAGTTAGCAGTCGCCTCCCAACCCCAAGGAGAAGCAGGCGGCCCCAGCCCACCTGCTCCCGTGCCATCTCCAGGTTAGAGCGGCTGGAGGCAGGTGGGGCTGACAGGGGTTTTTCTGAAATCTGCACCCCAGCTTGCCCTGGTTGTCTTGCAGAAATCGGAAGAGGCATCTAAAGAAGCTCATCAACACAGAGAGAGAATGAGAGGGTCGCGGCTGGGAACTCACACGGAATGAAGTGCCAGCTGCAGCCCTCTGACTGCTCCCTGGGGGCAAATAAACCTCGGCAGAGACCCCAGCATACCATGAGCCTGCACCGCTGGGGCAAAGCCATCAGCTGAGTCAGTGCAATGACAGCAAGTGAAGTAATTATTTGCAGGAAAGACAAACACAAAGCTCATGTTTCTGACACATCCTTTAAACAGGAAAAGCTTCTGTGACCTGTGCAATCACCTCAAAAGGGAGAGAAATGTGTGACTGGTTGAGAAAAACTAATATTGAGGAGAGGGATGAGGAGGAGAAGGGGGAAGGGAGGCCGGGGAGAAAAGGAAACAGATGCTGCAGAGAAAGCTGCCCCTCTGTGGGAACCCAGGGGCTGCCCAGCAGCCAGCTTCACGTGACCTGCAGTTGTGAGCACACGCAGCTTAGAAGCATCAGATTTCCTCAACGTTCCAGATGCACCAAAGCACACGATGGTGCAACACCGCTCACCAGATGCCCCAGGTCCCAACAAGTTAATGAGCCTCTGGCGATTAGTGGCCTCCAAGCCATCCTGGGCAACCCAAGACACCATGCTGTCAGTGGAACCGGGAAGCTGCTGGAGTCATCTTCGTTTCCTCAAAGAACATTAACAGCCGCTAAGACATGACCAGCTGCCATAATACCAAGCACATCCCCGCGGGTCCAGGACGCCCAATGTCTGCCCTGTCGCTCATTGAAAGTGCTGGCTCCGCACAGCATTGCAACCAGCTCCAGAGGCAGCTGCTCAAGCTGAAGCTGCAGGTCCCATAGGCAGCCATCCCCCAGGGACAATGTGTGGCCCCAAGCCCCGCTGTCTCTACAGCCCCTCCAAATGGTCCACTCAACAGCCTTACATTCCAGCCCCAAACAACTGGCCTCAGGCTTTGCAAGGTCAGGACTGCACTCTGCCTGGGGGAGGGACTTGCCAGGAGACTGGAAGGCACTAGAGGCCAGGTGTGCCTTCACAAAGTGTTTGGCCTGCCGTCCTCTGGCCCACATGAGTGGCTGCCCTGACTGTGGTCAAAGGCTTGGAGTCAGGAGCAGACTGACCTCCATATCAATATTGGACCCAGTGAGCAGAAAGGGCAGCTCAGCCACAGTTAGTATGTGAATGTGAACTTGACCGAGCGTTTCAACCAGCTTGGTTGGTTTAATTGGTCACAATTACAAACACAACTTTAAAATGGCAAGACAAATCCCTGGCCAAGTGCAGCCCACATCTACATGGAGATCCCGAGTGCAGAACCTCACGGAGCCCCTGCCACAGAGTATGCGCCCACCTCCCACCAAGGCGGCGGCAGAGCCGCTGTCCGTGCTGAGGCTGCCACTGCATTATTTGCACTGAAAACAGCAAAAATAGACCAACAACCGGAATCTACGTGAAAAGTGGACTCAGCCAGGTGGCAGCAAGCTCCTGAAGCAGCAGCCCGGGACGGTGGACAGCCCAGTGGACAGAGGGCAGCGACCGACCGCCTCTCCCGCAAGGCCAAGGCGCAGGTGCGCAGCAAGCTCCTGGCGGTGCTGCTCGCAGGCCAACTTGCAGGGCGGCGAAGGTCTGCAGGCGAGGTTAGCTCTATGCAGGGAAGGAAGGCCCAGGTGCACACAGAGCCTCTCAAACCCTCGCATTAAAGTGGCACTTAGTGCTTTCAGTCCTTACCCAGCCAAAGCAAGTTTTGGTGGTCCTGGAAGAGCTGAGCCTGCAGGGAAAGCAGGCCCGGTGACTGCTGAGGGGCGGGCTCCGCTGTCCAGCTGCACAAAGTCAAAGGCAAAAGTGCTTTGAATCAGCATGTCTGTTCACAGTCCCCCACCAGCACCAGTGCAAGCTGCAGGGCTTCCCTGCCCTGAGGTCTCTGCCCCACCCCTTCTTAGCCACTGCCACACCTGGTTTCCAAACAAATCTAACAGGCCTACCTAGCCACAGGGCCCTGGGGCCTGAAGCCCCACCCCAGGGACACAGAGAGGAAGAGGGTGGAGGGGGGACACAGGGGACAGCTAGCAAGCAGCACACAGCTGTCAATTTGCTGCCAGAGATATTTCTTCTTTATGAAATATCAGTTGTGAAATAAAGTTCATTACATATTCCACAGAGTATTCTTAAATTATTTTTATGTTTTCATATATACATAAGAGGTTTTGACATTTGACGTCTCATTGGCAACCACTAATTTTTGTTTGTTCAAAAAAATATTTTAAGGCCAGGAGCAGTAGCCACACTTGTAATCCCAATGACTCAGGAGAGAGGCTGAGGCAGGAGGATGGTAAGTTCAAAGCCAGCCTCAGCAACTTAGCAAGACTCTGTCTCAAAATAAAACTAAAAAGGGCTGGAGATGTGGTTCAGTGGTAAAGAAACCATGTGTTCAATCCCCAGTACCAAAAAAGCAAAAATTTTGTAGTCAGTTTTAACAAACACAGAAGCAGTATGGCAGGCTCAGCCTCAACCAAGCCCTCGGCTCTGCTTTGTGTTCTTCCTCCTGTTACTCGCCAGGAGAGGGGCGACAGCCAAACCACCCTGACCCGGCTGCCCTCTCATCAGAAACTTGAAGAAATGAAAAGATGAAAATGAAAAAAAT
Organism: Geosciurus inauris; assembly: GCA_004024805.1. Taxonomy (NCBI): domain Eukaryota; kingdom Metazoa; phylum Chordata; class Mammalia; order Rodentia; family Sciuridae; genus Geosciurus; species Geosciurus inauris. The sequence continues at coordinate 483 of PVHX01006601.1, read as the reverse complement.
GAAAAGAGAGGCTGAGACAGGAGGATTGCAAGTTCAAAGCCAGCCTCAGCAACGGCAAGGCGCTAAGCAACTCAGTGAGACCCTGTCTCTACATAAAACACAAAATAGGGCTGGGAATGTGGCTCAGTGGTCGAGTGCCCGAGTTCAATCCCTGGTACCAAAAAAAAAGAAGTTTGGGGTTGGAAGAGCACACATCTTATTCACCCCTTGCCTTTTCTCTTCTGCCCCTCTTCAACTGTGTGACATCGCAGCCTGTTAGGGCTGGAAGATGTAGAGAGGCCCCCCCTCCTACTGGGCTGTGTGCTCCCATGCCCTGGGGTCTCTTCTTTCAGTGGGTCTGAATCCCAGGTGGGGTGGGACTTGTGTCTGTATTTCTTGCAAGCTCCTAGGAAATGACAGCGCTTCCCGTCCCTGCAGCATGCTCTCAGCAGTGAGAGTCGAAGGAGAAGACAACTGGGAGTCTGACAAGGAAGAGGGGGCTCT